>OY992891.1:95773988-95923988 GCA_963921405.1 Cepaea hortensis
CAACCACAAGCAGCGGTTGGTGGGTTCGATTACAATAGAGAACTTGGTGATCCCCCAAAGGTAAAAAAAGTCCCCCCTCCAGTAGCACCAAAACCTAGTAGATTCCGTCAACCAGCTCCCCAGCCAGCAAATATCTTGCTCCCACCATTTCCCTCACAACCTGGAATGCCACGCTCACCAATGCCACCACAACCTGGAATGCCACGCCCACCAATGCCACCACAACCTGGAATGCCACGCCCACCAATGCCACCACAACCTGGAATGCCACGCTCACCAATGCCACCACAATCTAGAATGTTGCGCCCACCATTTCCCCAAGAAGATGTTTTCAGCCAGCCATCTCCCAACCGACCTCTGTCATTTCCCTCACCACCTACCTCAAGAGCTGGTGCACAACCTCAACCAGTACCCGTATTCTCTGATGACATCAGTGATGTATTCTCTCCGGGCACGCGTGACGAAGAACAGTACACGGAATATATGCGGTCGCGCCCAACTTCACAAGGAGATGGCGAACTAACCTTTATGGAACCGGCAGACATGAGACCTGGTAGATCAAGATATCGCCCAACTCTTGAACCGATGGCACCTGCAACAGATCTGTACACTAAATATTCTCGTCGGCTAGTTGTCGCTTCACCTGCTCCCGAACTGCGCTATCAGTCTCCCCACTGGGAACCCAAACACCGACCAAGGCTCTATGGAACATCTGATAGTATTAAATTACAGGAGCCTTCTCGTGTATATACAGGACCCTTCTTTCCTGACACTCCAAGCTATGAAAAAGAATACAATGAACTTTATAACGAATACATGGAATATGTACGGTCGCACCCACCTTTCTCTCCACACACGCCTCCCCGTGAAGAAGAGTTCACGGAATACATGCGGTCACGCGCACCTTCACAGGGTGATGGTGAAATGGAGCCTACAGCGGAACCACCCAAACGCCGGAAAAAGGCCTATGGATCAGCTTCCAGGAGGGTAATAGCGATACCACCACCTGTACAACCTGGTTTCGACAGAGCACCCTTCTCTCCGCACACGCCACCCCGCGAAGAAGAAGAGTACAAGGAATACATGCGGTCGCGCGCACCTTCACAAGGAGATGGCGAAGTGAGCTTTGTGGAGCCTGCAGTGGTGCCATCCATCCCCCGGAAAAGGCTCTATGCAATATCTGGCAGTGGTGGCTCGAGGCCTTTAACAGATCCGCAGAGCCATTATAATCTTTTTGGAAAAGCCAAGATACATAATGTGACTTCACACAACTTTGACGAAGTCATGCAGAGCATGGAGAAGGCGTTCGTTATGTTTTACGACCCAACGAGCGAAAGTAGCATTTGTGCTGGAAAAGAAATTGCCAAGGTAATGAATCACCCCAATTTTCATCATTATCATGGTCATCATCATCATCATCATCATCATCATCATCATCATCATCATCATCATCATCATCATCATCATCATCATCATCATCATCATCATCATCATCATCATCACCATCATCATCACCATCATCATCATGATTGATTTATTTATTTAGGAACCGACATAACACCATTCAGGGCATTCCCATACGCGCTCCGTCCCCATCCTCAGCAGCCAGTGAAGAGTTCCAACACCAATAGTACCAGTAGCAATCTGATTATATGTCCGTCTCGCCTTTCCTCTGAGCGTCGAGCGTCGGCCAGTTCTCCTCGTCACCCATCTCTGCCTCATTCTTGCCAGACTATGATAATCCATTTGCTTCTCCGAGGCGTACACGTGCTCCCACAAGGCCGCAACCACGTCTTCCTTGTCACGCATCAATACTCCGCCGTTCTGCAGAGCCAGTCAATCTGTCCGCCTGTTCGTTCCCAAGCACACCGGCATGCCCCGGAGAAAAGATCCAGGCGATGCTTGCCACCAGTGACCTCCGAAGCGAAGCATGCCACTCTGTACGAAGCACGATGAACCATATGCTGTCTTCATAATGCATATTCTTCATGATGCCAGATAACTCCTCTCTAACTGCATCCCTGGTGTCAGCATCATTATGATTGGTCAGCTCTAAAATTCTCTTGAGAAACGCCTCCCCTTTCTTTTTGTATGTTGTCATGCGCACACCATCATCTCTATAAATTGTTCCCACTGTCATAGGCCGATCTTTTCTTTGGTTTTGTCTGTGCAGCTTCCAGAATTTTCGCAGTGTTTTATCACCATCAATCTCCTTCATGAAACATTCCCATTTTGCGTTTTTAGCTTCTGCAGCACAGCGCTTGAAAACCTCCACCTTGTCTTTCTTGACATTTTCCGCTGTATCAACTTCCTCTCGTGAGCTTCAGGGTGTCTGTTGCACTTTCCTTAGCTGCTTCACTGCAGCTCTCTTTGCTTTCCAAGCATGGTCTAATTCTGGAGTCCACCATGGGTGCAACAACAACAAAAAAAAAAAAAAGAGTTTTAACAGTCCTGTTGCATGCCTCCTGTCTAAGGCGTCCAAGATGGCTATCAGTCCACTCATCACGGAATGTCTAGAGCGCTCTCCCAGCCTTAACTTTCCTGGATTTAGAGATCAGAACTGAAAACGGCTTGTGATCACTCCTATGGTCATTCAAAACAGTCCACTTTACATCAAGGACTGATGACTGGCAGACAAGTGCCAAGTCAATAGCAGTGTCTGCATCGCCAGGCCTCATTGCCATTTTAGTCGTCCTACCATCATTTATGCAGACCACATCGGAGTCCACTATGGCATCCGCAAGGGCAATTCTCTGTTGGTTTTCTCCACTACTGCCCCATTCTCTGTTCCTCGCATTTAAGTCTCCACATATGAGTAGCGTTTTGCCTGGTAATTCCTTCAATTCCTTAAGCCAGTCCCAGAGTTCCTTTCTGACAAAACAGTCCACTGTGGCATATACATTTATGATGTTCCAACTTAAGCCACCAATCTCCATTTGTATACCCTGGACCTCTCTTGCACTGTGATTCCACTGGCTCAGGTCAAGTACCACATGCTTCACTCCTTCCTTCACCAGCAGACCTTGTCCATGTCTCTTCTGCCCAGTAGGGTTTATATAACTGGCGTACCCAGGGCAATGATATTTGTCTGTATTTAGCTCCTGGATCATGAGGATATCAAAATCATATATTAGCCTCTCTAATACAGGACCTCTCTGCTTGGCACTACGACAGTTCCAGTATCCAACACTTACATGGTTGAAAAATAGTCTCCCTGATGACAGCTTGGTATTTCCAATATATATATGTTTTTTACAAGTCTAAGATCTTTCCCATCAATTTGTCGATCTGCAACCATCTCTATCATGTTGACATGTCTTACTTTATCAAAAGCCTTTGTGTAGTCGATAAAGCAAAGATTATATATCTTTATTTACTTCTATCGAACGTTCAATTACTGTTCTCAGTATGTACAAAGCATTTACTGTACCCTTGCCTCTTACAAACCTACATTGTCCTTCTCCTATTTCGGGTTGTATTTTCTTCCTGACTTTTTGCATGATAATTCTTAGCAAAATCTTCGTGATGTGGCTATATATATATACGAGTATTATCTCCGGCGGGCTGATTCTTGTTGGTCGCAAGATCAGGAAAGAGTCAGGCTGGGAATCTGACGGTGGTATACGCTTACATTGGTCCAGACACTTGCGAGTTACAGGTGTGCACGCTTATATAGGTCCAGACACTTGCGAGTTACAGGTGTGCACGCTTATATAGGTCCAAACACTTGAGAGTTACAGGTGTGCACGCTTATATAGGTCCAAACACCCAATTTAAGGCCCTCAGCTGTGGGGTATGGCAGAACGCCTGAAAGTCAAATCCCACTAATTGAGGGTCTGACCGCCACACACGTCCTGCTCTCGAAGGTGAGATTCGCCTCCTTCTCTTGGAGCTCTGATGCTGAGCCGCCAGTGTCTACAGCCTACCTTGTTCCAGACGTACTGATTATTCTTTCCTCTGGAGTAAACAAGGCAAGGTCGAGATAGGGAACATGCTGCGTGGGCAACACATGTTCTCTGAAGCTCTGTCCAGGCATTGTGTGATGGCATTTTGGCCAAATTCTAATCCACATACTTTCGTCTGTCAAGACGGCAAGGTGCCACACACACACACACACACACACCCCACACACACACACACACACACCCCACACACACACACACACACACACACATATATATATATATATATATATATATATATATATATATATATATATATATATATATATGTGTATGTGTGTGTGTGTGGGGGGTGATATATATAGATGATGAAAAGTGGGGTCAAATTAAAGACACTCTTTATAAAACTACCGTAGGGATTTACGGCACTGTGGATCATAAGAGGCAGGACTGGTTTGCGGCAAACAGCGAGACCCTGCAGGCCTTGATTGATAAGAAGAAGAAAGCTCTCTTAAGAAAAAAGGAAAGACCAACGCGTAACACTCTGAGTGAGCTAAGGCAAGGTAGGAAGGATGTGCAAAAGGCTGCCAGGCAGTGTGCAAATGATTATTGGATCAAGTTATGTGAGTCCATTCAAATCGCAAGTGGTAAGGGAAACATAAGAAGCATGTATGAAGGAATAAAGAAAGCCTGTGGTCCAGTGATCAAAAGAAGTGCAACATTGAAAACCTTGGCTGGAGAAATCATCACTGATAAGAAACAGCAGATGGACAGATGGGTAGAGCACTATTTGGAGCTTTACTCAAGTGAGACCAAACTAGCGGATGATGCCCTCAACGCCATAGAGGCTCTACCAGCTCTTGACCACCTGGACACACTTCCCACCATAACAGTAGTTAAGTGTGCTATAAATAACTTTGCATCTGGCAAGGCTCCAGGTAAGGATGGGATTCCAATAGAGGTTATCAGGAGTGGGCAAGACACACTCACTCTATAGATCCACCAGCTAATAGAGCTATGCTGGCGAGAAGGACAAGTCCCACAGGATTTCAAAGTTTCAAGCATCATAACACTGTACAAGAACAAGGGCGATCGGAGCGACAACTATAGGGGTATTTCACTTCTGTGTATTGTTGGAAAAGTATTTGCCAGAATTGTTCTGCGCAGACTTCAAGTCTTAGGAGATCATGTCTACCCCGAATCACAGTGTGGCTTTAGACAGAACCGGTCTACCATTGATATGATATTCTCATTGCGACAAAAACAAGAAAAATGCCGTGAACAGAATCAACCACTGTTTATTGCCTTCATCGACCTCACAAAGGCATTTGATTTGGTCAGTCGTGAGGGTCTGTTCAAGGCACTAAAGAAAATTGGCTGCCCACCAACTCTTCTGTCCATTGTGGAATCGTTCCACACAGGCATGAAGGGTATAATCAAGTTTGATGGTGCAATTTCTGAAGAATTTGAAATCAAGAGTGGAGTTAAGCAAGGTTGTGTACTAGCTCCCACCCTCTTTGGAATATACTTTTCACTTCTACTGAAATATGCATTTCGTGATCAGATTGGTGGTATACACATTCACTCACGCTCAGATGGCGGTCTTTACAATGCTCAGAGATTGAAGCCAAGACCAAAATTAGGAGGGTACTGATCAGAGAGTTGCTTTTTGAAGATGATGCAGCAGTTACAACCACTCTGAGGAAGAATTACAATGTCTACTATCTGCATCCTCCAATGCTTGTTCTGAATTTGGTTTAACAATTAGCAAACAGAAGACACAGATTATGTCACAAGGTGCACATGGGGTACCATCAATCTTTATTTACGACGCCGAACTAGAGATGGTAGACTATTTTACATATCTAGGATTAGTGGTAAATAGCAAATTATTCCTAGATCAGGAAATCAACATCCGGATTGGTAAGGCAGCAACAACAATGAACAGGTTAAGAAAAAGAGTGTGGGAGAACAGGAAGCTTACTGCAAAAAACAAAAGTCCTTGTCTATCAAGCTTGTGTCCTTAGTACTCTTCTTTATGGCAGTGAAACCTGAACAACTTACTCACACGAAGAGAAACATTTAAACAGCTTTCATATGCGGTGTCTACGAAGAATTCTTGGTATTAAGTGGCAAGACACAATCACAAATACTGACGTATTGGAAAGATCATGTTGTGTGACAGTTTATTCCATGCTCAGTCTTCGTAGACTTAGATGGATAGGACATCTTATGAGGATGGATGATGGTAGAATACCAAAGGACATCTTTTTTCGAGAATTACAGATGGGTAGGAGATCACAGGGTTGGCCTCTACTACGATACAAAGATGTGTGTAAGCGGGACATGTTTGATACAGGCATTGATAATGCACATTGGGAGCAAGTCGCAGCTGAACGTGTTGCATGGACGGCAAACATCAGAAATGGAATAAACACAAAGGAGAACATTATTGCAGATAAGTCAAACACCGAGCGTTTGAGACGTAAGATGGTGCCTGATGGTAGAAATGACCACGTGTTTACATGCACCCACTGTGAACGGACATTTACAGCGCAAATTGACCTTATCAGTCACATGCGCTACCGCCATAGGTAAAAGTTTTTATGCCTTTTTAAAGCACAAACTATCGTCAAAGACGGCAAGGTGCCAATGAATATATATATATATATATATATATATATATATATATATATATATATATATATGTGTGTGTGTGTGTGTGTGTGTGTGTGTGTGTGTGTGTGTGTGTGTGTGTGTGAGGTGAGTGGTCTAGTGACCATCAATCGCGAAAAAGAATGGTTTGCAATACCGGAAGACATGACGGACTGGCACAATGTAATAATAACACTTGGTAGTGAGTGTAGACAATGGTTAGCGAGCCGCACAAAGTTTAAGGTGCCACAACTGATCCATAGTAATACACATCACGGTGGCATATGATCTATACTGGTGGGTAAGTGGTGAGAAACAGACGGAATGGTTGGAGTTTCATTCTGAAGGCTAACGGACGATTCTTACAAGAGGAGAGTCTGGCATATGAGGCTACAACTTCCAGCATGAGAATGGAGGTGGAAGCAGTTACAACGGCATTCCCTTGGTTAGAGGAGACCATGGTAACACACACTGTCTTCATTACGGACTCGAGCAGTATGCCTAGTAAGGTTAAATTTGAATAAAATTTGGTGGAACTGTGGTAAAGCTGTGAAAATGTAAACAATATAAAATTACACAAAGTAATGCAGCTTTACATAACAAAATTACGACATATACAGGACGTTGCGGCGACTAGCCTTCAACAGCGAACAAATGCATACACAAAACGCAACATATATTCACGGAGAAGACCCTCCGGTAACTACATTGAGGCGTGACGACGGGATCATAAGAATATAAAGATGAAAAAATGAAAACAATGAAGAGAAAATGAAAAGTTGAAGAAAAAAAAAATATTACTACTTACCCCTTGGTGGTAGATTACCTTTGGACAAGTGAGAGGTGGTCGTGCGCCTGTTGGACCAAGTATAGAAGGTGGGGAAACAGATTAAGATCCCGAATGTGGAAAGGATACGATTGCGGGGAATTGGCAGGGATACTGGTAGAATATGAAAACTGAGAGGGAAAAACAGAAGAACTTTCAATCAGATAGCTGTGGGAACGATTAATAGTGTAGCTCTTCTCTGGCTGTTGAACGAGTGATAGAGAGCGAATGGGAATGTCCGGAGTGCAGGGATGTTAGTTCTTAGCTCAATTGAACTCAGCTAAACCTGGACAAAAGGTGTTAGACCCATGTTTACACTCTGTGGGTGATGTGATCAGTCTGGCACCGGTAGACTTCACTTCCCAAGACATCCTTGGTACGCAGTGTAGATTGGGTTCACCTGCGAGCACAGGCCAATGTCAAACATCTCAATTCGCCCAGCTTCTACCAGGGAAAGACAATAATTTAGCCGATATACTGAGCAGTCTGTGACTTTAAATTAAGTTACGACTAGAATATAATAAACAACAGCCACAATCATCAAAATTATAACACTCAACAAAGCACGCTATTATATCATTAAAACCAACTGTGAAAATCCGTTAATACTGTGGATCATTAAACTTCTCAGTCCATCTCTGTCTCCCTCCATCATTGTAATATATGATAATCTCTTCCCAGTCCATTTCTCTCTCTCGACTCTGTGTACTGTCCAACGCCCCGTTCCCAGTCCATTTCTGTCTCTCGACTCTGTGTACTGTCCAACGCCCCGTTCCCAGTCCATTTCTGTCTCTCGACTCTGTGTACTGTCCAACGCCCCGTTCCCAGTCCATTTCTGTCTCTCGACTCTGTGTACTGTCCAACGCCCCGTTCCCAGTCCATTTCTGTCTCTCGACTCTGTGTACTGTCCAACGCCCCGTTCCCAGTCCATTTCTGTCTCTCGACTCTGTGTACTGTCCAACGCCCCGTTCCCAGTCCATTTCTGTCTCTCGACTCTGTGTACTGTTCAACGCCCCGTTCCCAGTCCATTTCTGTCTCTCGACTCTGTGTACTGTTCAACGCCCCGTTCCCAGTCCATTTCTGTCTCTCGACTCTGTGTACTGTCCAACGCCCCGTTCCCAGTCCATTTCTGTCTCTCGACTCTGTGTACTGTTCAACGCCCCGTTCCCAGTCCATTTCTGTCTCTCGACTCTGTGTACTGTTCAACGCCCCGTTCCCAGTCCATTTCTGTCTCTCGACTCTGTGTACTGTCCAACGCCCCGTTCCCAGTCCATTTCTGTCTCTCGACTCTGTGTACTGTTCAACGCCCCGTTCCCAGTCCATTTCTGTCTCTCGACTCTGTGTACTGTTCAACGCCCCGTTCCCAGTCCATTTCTGTCTCTCGACTCTGTGTACTGTTCAACGCCCCGTTCCCAGTCCATTTCTGTCTCTCGACTCTGTGTACTGTTCAACGCCCCGTTCCCAGTCCATTTCTGTCTCTCGACTCTGTGTACTGTCCAACGCCCCGTTCCCAGTCCATTTCTGTCTCGTTCCATCATTGTAATGCATATTTTCCTCAATTCAGTCCATCAGTTCATGTTGTTCTCCTTTCAAAGAGTTGCCTGTAGCTTGAACTTGTAGACTGAATTACAGACGGCATTGTTTGGTGTTGCATGCATGCAGTACTTTCTTTGCCGAAACTTGATCTTCTTAAATCTCAGTGTGTTTAATTCTGTGTTTATCGTGTGCAGGAATCCCCGTGAGCATTTGGCGGCGTCATTCGTGTTGGTTACCAATAGTGTCAAGTCCAGTCAGTGGTCACGTTACTTCATACAAAACATGCACTCTTGTACACACAGTCTAAAATAACACATGCACACCACCCTTCTTCACACCCTAAGGCTCATTAGATAAATGGTGCTAGACCTATGTTGTGTAGTCTGCTCAGCACTCTGTGGATGCTAGACCCAAACACACACTGACAATTAACTAATTCACCCCCCCCCCCACACACACACACATACACTCACACACATTGCGCCAACACTGTAACTCTTATCAAAACATTGACAAAACAATCCAAGTCATATTTCCTTATTTGTATTTCCTCATGTTTATAGATGATATGAGTCATTATTTATACACACTTCACTGTCATTCTATATAAACATATTAGTCTTTATTTTTGTATAGTTCAAATTATTCTATATATTAAATACTCGATATTCTAGTAGTTCATTCTGCAACAATGGTTTGATTTAACTGCTTCATGCTGTGTTTTGCCAGGCCTCAGGGAAGTCGCACCCCTCCAATCATGCTTTCGCTGCCGTCGACTGCGCCCAAGAGCAGGAACTCTGCGCCCGCGAGGATGCCACCAGACTGCCCATTTTTAAGCTCTACTCCAACGGCTTTGATCTGAGCACCATCAGACACGCGACGCATTTCTGCGCCAAACAGATACAAATGTTGATGAAGATGACTCCGGTACTGACCCAGCCGAGAACGAACTTGACCCCTGGGTACATGCAGAGTAGATGATTCACTGTCGCCCAGTATAAGGCCGTCATTGTGTCCTGCCGGATTTTGTAATAAACGGCGCGCAATACATAAGTCACGAACAATGACCTCTATATAAAACCATCCATCACGGGCAAGGTAACTGCTCATGTAGTAAGAGACAAGAATCACACAATATATCGCTTTCTGAAACAAGGGCCCAGAATATGACAATATATCCCGTTCAAGAACGACATAATATTTTCCGTTCAGTATTAATCACCCAAGAACAAGACAATATATATATTCTGTATTAAGCAGCTGATAATCAGTCAATATATCAAATTCTGTATTAAAGAGTCAATAATTAGACAATATATCCCATCATATATTAAGGAGCAAAGAATCAGACAACATATCCCCTTCTGTATTAAGGAGGTAAGAACCAGACAACACCCCTTCTGTATTAAGAAATCAAGAACGCCACAATGTATCCCGTTCTGTATTAAGAAATCAAGAACGCCACAATGTATCCCGTTCAGTATTAATCACCCAAGAACCAGACAATATATCTAATTCTGTATTAAGGAGGCAAGAATCACATAATATATCCCATTCTGGAGGCAAGAATCACACAATATATCCAAGTCTGTATAAAGAGCCAAGAATGAGACAATGTATCATGTCCTGTTTTAAACAACCTAGGAATTAGTCATCATATCACATCATGTATTCAGAAACAAGAAAGCAGACAACAGACCATATCCAGTATTCAGAAACCAAGAATGAGACATACATTCCAAATACACTGACTAAACTTTTGTTGTCCTTTGTTTATTGACAACCGTTGCGTTATAGAATTATTGTCAGATAGGTTAGACCAGTGGTTCTCAACCTTTTTTGGCCCGTGCCCCCCTTCACCATATTTGTAGGACGTCATTCCCTCCCCTCACCATATTTTTAGGACGTCATCCCCCCCCCCCCCCTTTTTTTTCGTATTTCCTCTCTAAAAATTCCCTACACAGTATACGTAATAATTGAAGCTAAATTTAATAGCACATACTAAAACAAGTCTAGACATCTACATAAAACGTGATTTGCGGATCTACTTAAATTATAAAATGAATTTCAGAAGGGTGATATGTTCAGAAACGTAAGTTTTGAAGGGAAAAAACAATATCAAGTAATCAGTTCATTGTATTAACGCAATCTAGAAATAATCTTAATCTCCCCTCCCCAACCCCCCCCCCCCCGACCCCCCAACCCCCCCCCCCCAATGGAAACTCTAAAATTCCCCCCTGGTGGGGGGGGGGGGGAGGGAGATTCCCCACCGGTTGAGAACCACTGGGTTAGACAATTTGTCTCAAATGTGTACTAGGATATTTACTGACAAGTGGAGGCGACTAACGTCATATTGATGACACAACGCCTTGTGTGCGGGCTGGCCTCAAGTATAGAGCTGGCAGCATGTCACCGCGTGCGTCCCTGGCGTGATTGTTTACTTTACTTGTACTTCTAATAACGACAAGAGGATCGACTTCATTGCACCGGGTTTTATCCCAGATAGCCTTGTATGCTAGATGGTCTGCTAAAAGCGTCACACAAAGCACGAACTCCGTAGCTCAACCAACGACCTCCAGGAGTTTACGAGACTGTTACACTCTTGAAGAGACCAATGTAGGCCGGAATCGAACCCACAACCTTCTTAGCGAGGTGCAGACGGCGTGACCATTACGCCATTGAGACTTCTCTTACTTGTTTACTCCAAAGAAAAGGAGGACGGACACATAATGGGATTGCTACTGGTACCAATAATGTTGGGACTCTTCTCTGACTGTTGAAGATGAAGGCGGAGCAAGTATGGGAATGTCCTTATGAGAATGGAAGCTGTGGCTATGATTCCAACCACCTGGTGGATGGAGAGCAGCATGGGCAGACATGTTGTGTTGGTAACGGACTTGCAAGTCTGATTAGGAAAGGGAACCCGGAAATGTTGCAAATGGAGATGTTAGCATCGCTCGGCAGCACGGAGATTGTTGTCATGTCGTTATTGATGGTAATTTGAATGGTGGCTCGTTTTACAGACCAACAACAGGCTTGCATGTTAGTCTGGTAGATTGAGTTGAGTTGAGTTAAGAACCGACATCACTGCACTCAGGACATTCCCATACGTGCTCAGTCCCCTCGTTCAACAGCCAGCGAAGAGTTATACTACTAATCGTTCCCACCGCTATCTGATTTTAAAAAAAAAGTGTCTGGTAGATAACAGCTGGAAATGACTACACAACACACTCATTTCAGTGCACGGAAGAGTGTTTATTGGTAGCACACGGTGAGTCAAAACCTGCACCTACCAAGTCGGGTCCCCACTTAATGTGTGACTCTGCAAGACATCCTTTACATGCTTGGCAGTCTGTCACCGGAGTCCCTACATTCTTGTGGCCCTTGGCGTCATGGTTTTAGATGTCATCTCACGCTGTCAGCGATCTATTACTATCTATCTTTACTCGGAGAACAGAGTGTAGGTCAGATTCCCTTCTCACTCCCTGCAGCACCATTATCTCCAGGCAATAATGCTAGTTCCGTTCTTCCACACTAAACACACGATCTCAAAGGTCTCTTACCATATCTGTCTCATGCTGCAAGAGTATCCGACCAAGAGGTGCACATTCAGACAATGTATCTGCCTACTCTATTCCCAACACAAGAGCATGCCCTGGGGAAAATATCAAACGGATGCTCCCTAGCTTACATTTGTTTAGCTGACGAATGCCACTCTAAACAAAGCATGCACAGTCTTTAACTTTCTCTGTGTATCCGTTACAATCACGACATCTGTGTGCTTTTTTATCTACCAGCCAGCAGAACACCGCAGTGACTGCCTCCACCTCCATTCTCAGACCAGATGTATCATATGCCAGACTCTCCTGCACTAACCACAGTCCATTAACTTTCTTTATAATTCTCAAATCACTTGTTTGTCTCTTCGCACGCAGCCATCCGTGTAGATGACTACATCACCTGGGATCAAATTGTGTGTATCAGCTGTTGTACCTCTCATTCAGTGCTGTCTGCTGGCCCATGTCTACGCTCCAGATCCAGTGTGATTATGAATTTGCACTGGTCTTGACATCTCTTCTGGAATTCTGACCCACGCATCTCCTCTCCCAATGATTTGAAGCATCCACAGCTCTCTAGTTGTGTTCTCTCACTGAACTATGTATGATTTTCCTCTTATCAGCATGTGACCCGTATCTTTGAGCAGGATGTCACTCAGGAGATGTTCCTTGTTTGCAATCACTCGGAGATACGACTTAGCCTGCTGCACCTTGAGTCTCTCTACTATCGTCGGTAAAGCCAGGATGCATCTCATACACACAATCTTCGGTAAAGCCAGGATGTATCTCACACACTATCGTCGGAAAAGCCAGGATGTATCTCACATACTAGAGGCTGTAAAGACAGAATGTATTTCACGTAATATTGTCGGTAAACACAGGATGTATCTCACAACTTTCGTCGGTAGAGTTAAAATGTGTCCCACTCACTATCGTTGGTAAAGCCAGGATATATCTCACACACTCTATCGTAGGTAAAGCCAGAATATATCTCACACACACTATCGAAGGTAAAGCCATGACGTATCTCACACAGTACCGTTGGTGAAGCCATGATGTATCTCACAATAGTATCGTCGGTAAGGCCAGGATATATCTCACATACTATCGTCGCAAAAGCCAGGATATATCTCACAGATTATCATCGTAAACCCAGGATTGATTGATTGATTGATTGATTTAGGAACCGACATCACAGCATTCGGGACATTCCCATAAGCCGTAAACCCAGGATATACCACATAAAGGCTATTGTCGGTAAATTAAGGATATACCTCGCACACTATTGTCGGTAAAACCAGGATGTATCTCACACACTATCGTCGGTATAGCCAGGATATATCTCATATACTGTCGTCGGTAAACCTAGGATATACCACATAAAAATTATCGTCAGTAAAGCCAGGATGTATCTTACACACTATCGTTTGTAAATCCAGGATGTATCTCACACACCATCGTCGTTAAAGCCAGGATAAATCTTACACTTTGGCGGCATGGTCCATGTACATGCCAGGATAGGGGACACCTATGATCATCATAATCAGCATGTACCATGTCGATAGGCGTGGAGGTATATGACTCGCCATCTCACAGGACCTCCAGACTTTTCACTGAAGTCTGTTCTTGTCCTGACTAATTGATGTGGCCAAGCCATTCTGGTATTTATCTCATTGTCTTCCCCTTTCTCTTTCCCCCTTCAAGTGTAACCCTCTGGCAGACTGTTATTTGAAACATGAAGACACAAAAATGAGACAATATCTATACACTGAAAAACATCCAATGCCGGTGGAAATGCGGTTTATGAGCAAAATGCAAAGGATAAAACAGAAGAATCCATCAGCAAGTCCTACGGGAAGCTAATGAAACCCGAAAACTGATTAGAGAAAATTAGATGTAGACAGTCGAGATATTTTGAGCTTGTTAAGAGCAGAAATAAACTGGAGAACTTGGTGACAGCTGGCACGATTGAGGGAAAATGAAAATCAGAAAGGCAGAGAAGTTAATATCTGGTTTAGTCACAAGGCATGGTCGAGATAGGAACAGAGAGCTGATCCACGACTCTGGTGATCGTGTGAGATGGCAAAATATGAGCGCCCACGCTTATCGACATAGCACATGATGGTGATGAAATTTGCGCACCGGTGTTTTTACTTGCCAATAGCACAAACTGGCAGCACATATGAATACATGACGTCACGGGGTACTGAGATATTGTCCTCAGACATCATGAAAGGCCGGAGAACGGCCTTTCCCTGAACACACACTTCCTCCAATTCACATCATAAACAAGGTAATTGACCACTAACTTTCATCATCTTTCATTCTACTGTCATTCTTAGCTTTTTTCATTTCTCTACTTCTTATATGTCACGCCGAGTGCGTTGGTGATCATGTTTATCCACAGATTTCTGTCTCTTGTTAGTTAGTTAGTTAGTTAGTTATCCGCAGTTCCAACTTCACAGCAACGGGTCGTCCCCATTATGCTCCGTTCCTGTGCCAGTGAATATCACACAAAACGCTCCCCACTGCCCAATGTGAAAAAGTGGAAAAGACAGGAGTCTCGACAAACAACAGCCCGCACAGACACACTGTGCACAATGCTGCTGCCAGAATGTCAACACAATAGTCCCCCACGAAACACCCAGTTTATCTCTGATGGAATCGGCAGTCATTTTCCCATCTGGATGTTTCCTAGATGTTTACCCACACAGTCCACGAAATACAGTTCATCGTCGACGGCAGTGGCAGTCAACCAGAAGCCCAGCAGCCACGCATTTCTGCATAAGGCAAAAACCGGTCAACTCTGGGACATAGCCATCTGCCATCGCTCCGAACATGCAGTCACGTGTACTGCCATTCAATCATCATTCTGGCGTTCATCCATGACTTGGTGTCAAAACTGTCCAGCATCTTCTCTCTTGGTCTTCACAACAAGCTTAACGTACTCTGCAGCTCAGCTGTGGAACAATATTCCACTAGAAATCAAAGACATCACCAATCCCTATACATATAATCGCAAATTATTCGAACACTATCTCAGTACGGAGTATCTTCCTCCTTACTACTACTACTACTACTACTACTACTACTACTACTACTACTACTACTACTACTACTACTACTACTACTACTACTACTACTACTACTACTACTACTACTGCTACTACTGCTACTACTACTACTACTACTACTACTACTACTACTACTACTACTACTACTGCTGCTACTGCTACTACTACTGCTGCTGCTACTACTACTGCTGCTGCTGCTGCTGCTGCTGCTGCTACTGCTACTACTACTGCTGCTGCTACTACTACTGCTGCTGCTGCTGCTGCTGCTGCTGCTGCTGCTGCTGCTGCTGCTGCTGCTGCTGCTGCTGCTGCTGGTGCTGCTGGTGCTGCTGCTGCTGCTGCTGCTGCTGCTGCTGCTGCTGCTGCTGCTGCTGCTGCTGCTGCTGCTGCTGCTGCTGCTGCTGCTGCTGCTGCTGCTGCTGCTGCTGCTACTACTACTACTAACAAAACCTTAGTATAACAGCCAGTCCCATTTTGGTAGGCCAGTATATTCCACATGGCTAATAACAAGTGTCACACCATTAGCTAATATTACTAAGTAGTATAGTATTGATGTTCGCATTTTACCCATGCCTTTATAATGCATATCTTTTATATTGTTGCTGTTCTCTGATAGCCTTGAATGATGTGTGAATGAAATAATGTATGAAAGAGAGTGATAGAAGGGTAGAATGTTAGACGGGCCTGCATGCCCAATTCTCAACCCTTTGAAAATAAAGTTTGTTCGTTCGTTCGTTCGTTCGTTCGTCTTCCTTTGTTTCTCTTCCTCTCCAACCTACCCTGATCTTCTTCTTTAAAAAAAACATGTAAAAACCCGAAGTGAATGTACTGGTGGCCGAACACTCTAGTAATGCAACGGTGCTTTGGTATTTATGCCATAAATTATGGATGACCCAATGTTTACCACGGGATGTACGCCTGCGCTTTCTCAGCACGTTGTAACGGCTCAATAGTCACAGTAGTCCAGAGGTTCTTTCTTGAAAACTACCAACCATAGCCTCTCAATAGAGGTACCAGCTGTGTCAATAAATCTTTCAAAGGCAAACCTATACAAACGCGTGCATACCACTTCTTTTTTCCTCCTTTATCCTACATTGGGGTAACAAACCCTCAACCAACTGATCCCAAGACGTCCTATCATAAATAATTACCTATAAAGCTACGCCCATCCCTTCATCGTGTTACTTGTCAAGGTCTTATTTACATTAATTCAGGCTCGCTTGCCAAAACAGGGGCGAAACAATTACACTCACTCAATGACCACACTTTCACACACGGCAACGTAAAGTAAACCCTTTTATTTACGTCAACTATTTACAGGAGTAAATTACATGGAAGTTGCGCTCGTAACAAATCGCAACTCATGCATCATCATAGAGGAATATACATGCATCATACATCATATAATATAATAGCACATATGGCTCTTTCACTGTCTCAACTCAAACACATCTCACTCTACAATCAGTCAGGCCATCACTCACTACAGTCATCTCACAACGATCAAGAAACACCATCACAGGCCTATCCGTCCGTCCGTCCGTCTCGAAGTCCTTAACCCGTCTGCCCCACACAGGTACGTGTGGTCAGTCCCTTGCTTCTCACGGTTCGTGAGACCCGTGCGGTGTACGATGACCACGGGCTTCGCCTGTGTGGCGGTTGACTTGCACTCGGTGACACCAGGCTGTCTGTCCTGTTCTGCTGTCGTGAACTGTCTTCTATTAATTCCTGTCATACAGAGTATTGGGTTCCTGACATTACTCATTGTTGTTTCTATATCACTTCTCCGTGTCTCTCAGATCTTCTTATATTTTCTTTGTTTGTTTGTTTGTTTGTTTGTTTTTTTCTTTTTGCCCTGTGAAATACAGAGGAAAAAAAATTCAAATGACACTTTTCTCAGGTTTTCTCAATGTATGTCGTGTTTATCGCCAGCGCCTTTTCTCCACCTGATGCATGTGTTCACACGCACATACTGTCTGACTCCAACATTCGTTAAAGAAGACACGAGTATCCTCGTATTGTGGAGGGATCAATAGGCTTGGTAATGTTGTTTAACCTCCGTACATAAGTCCCTATATGTGCATGCAGGTAACCTAACTACAGATAACTTAATATTATATTTCAGATCGCCTCATTTCTTAACCTAGATCTGGAGACAAAGATGACCCATATTGATCCCTCCAAAAAGCCGAACTGAGTCCAGGTTCTTCCAGATCTTCCCACCAACTTCATATTTAGAAACACTTCAGAGCCAGCTGAACCATCCAGGAGAGAATATCCCCCACAATTTAGCCCACGATACACCCCACATCCTGCTCAAGTCGAAATGTCTTTCGGACAACCACCCATATGTGACTCCGAGTGCATTAATTGCCAAAAAGAACCCGGGGTGCGCCCAAGTCTAGGGGGAAAACCCCAAGTACCTCCAAAACCTGCTAGATTAAAATCCCAACCAGCTCCCGCACAACCTCTAACGCTGCGCCCACCAATCCCTCCACAATCTAGATCTTTGCGCCCACCAGTTCCCAAAAAAGGTGTTGTCAGCAAGCCAGCTCCTAACAGACCTCTGTCTTTACGCCCACTAGATACAAGAAGACCTAGTGCACAACCTCAACCAGTACCAGCACAAGCTAATGTATTCAGAGCACAATTCTCTCCGAACATGCCACCCCGTGAAGATGAACAGTACACAGAATATATGCGGTCGCGCGCACCTTCACCAGGAGATGGCGAAATGAGCTTTATGGAGCCTGCAGCCGTGCCACCCAAGCATCGGGTGCCACTCAAACCATTGAAAGGGCCCTATACAATAGATCCCATCACCCGGAGAAGGGTCTTTAGACCAGCTGACAGTAGTGTCTCGAGTCCGCACACGCCACCCCGTGAAGATGAACAGTACACGGAATATATGCGGTTGCGAGCACCTTCACAGGAAGATGGCGAAATGGAGGCTAGAACCGTGCCACCCATCACCCGGAAACGGCTCCATGGAATAATTGACAGTCAAGACTCCTTGCCCTTGCCACGAACAGTAAGGGTACATAGCGTAACTTCACGCAATTTTGATGAAGTCGTAAAGAGCATGGAGAAGGCGTTCGTTTTGTTCTACGACCCAATGAGCGAAAATAGCAAATGTGCTGGAGATGAATTGGCAAGGGTAATGTATCACCCCAATCTTCATTATTGTCATGCCATCATCACCATCATCATCATCATCACCATCATCATCATCATCATCATCATCATCATCATCATCATCATCATCATCATCATCATCATCATCATCATCATCATCATCATCATCATCATCTGCTGAGATGTTTGCGTCCTTAAATTATACTCGTTGTCCGTTCAATAAACATCGCAACAAAATTTAACAGGAACCAGTATTAATGACAACAAAAATGACAGCAGCAAACGATCGCGTTCATCGGTCAGACAGATTAACGAAACAGTTATAGGTCCGTTTCTCATGCTGCTGGAAAGGATCAGTCATAATCTAATAAATAATTATTAATACACATACCATTTCGACTGCTGACTCCAATCTCCTCCTATTTCATAAATAATGACAATAACTTTTGCGTGGTCCATCAATGCTTGCTTATATTACATTCCTCTGACTGAGATTGCTCTATGTCCGTACTAGCTCTGTGACCTCTGACTATCATTAGATCGGCCAGTTATAATGCCATGTATTCTGTTCATTTCTTCTGCGTCAGGTATTCATTCTTGATCCTTCTCATAATCTAGATGGTGCCCTGGTTGCCTGACGTTGCCGGAATATTATATCTAGTGTAGATAATGTGTTCCATTCGCAAATGTTGTTGATACTTGAGAGTCAATATCAAAACCGTCCGACTCCATTCATGCTGTCAAACTCCTCTCTGACTATGGTAACGTAATGTAGTCCCCGTGACGTCATGTAGTAACTATTGCATTCTTGCGCTCTACGGTGACTCACTTTATTTTTCTGCCATGTTTTTTTTTTTTTGTATCCGATCCTAATCATTGACTGTTGTCTCCGACGCTATATGGCATCATCATCATCATCATCATCATCATCATCATCATCATCATCATCATCATCATCATCATCATCATCATCATCATCATCATCATCATCACCACCACCACCACCACCACCACCACCACCACCACCACCATCATCATCATCATCATCATCATCATCATCATCATCATCATCATCATCATCATCATCATCATCATCATCATCATCATCATCATCATCATCATCATCATCATCATCATCATAGTCTCGTCGTCGTCGTCGTCGTCGTCATCATCATCGTCACACATCTCCAGTGCAATGCTGCCCTGGTTATCGTCACGCATATAAGGAAAAGGTACAAACAATGCAATATTTACATTACAGGCACTAATGGAAAGGCCAATACAGACACAGGAAGACATATATTTATGCTTCGTAGATTATAGTAAGGCATGTGATAAAGTAAATCAAATTGATTTGATTAAAATGTTCTAAGATATCAATATTAAGGGCAAAGATTTCAGAATATTAAAGCATATTTACACGAACCAAATCGCAGCGATAAAAATGGGAAATAAAGAGAGTAGTTACGAACAGATAAAGCTAGGCGTACGACAGGGATGTGTCTTGTCACGGGAACTCTTCTCCCTCTATAGCGAAGTAATAATGAGAGCGATCAAAGAGAAACCAGGAATACTAATCGGAGGTTATAATATAAACTATGATATGCAGATGACACAGTGTTGAAGGAGGATAATGCAACAGACAGCAACAATTGTTGAAAGGAACATTTTTAACAAAGTGGATAATTTTAAATACCTAAGAGTATTTATAACATCAGATGGAATATGTACATTAGAGATTTAGATCACAATAGGGCAAGCAAAAGCCGCATTTCAGAAAATGAAGAGTATCTTATGCAATAAGTCATTATTGCTTAATGTAAAAAACAGCGCTGAATTGATATATAAAACCAGTTTCAGAGATACACATCTTTCTTTGGTCATGTAATGAGAAGAGAGGCATTGGAGAACATCGTGACAACTGGAAAGATCGAGGGGAAGAGAGACAGAGGCAGACCAAGAGAAATAATGCTGGATGCATTGCGACTGCGGCATGGAGGAATATCAACTGTAGAGTTGATCCAGAAAACCAAAGACTGAGATCTGTGGAGAGCCATGAACACCTACGCCAGTCGGCATGGCACTTGAAGATGATGATTTTGGCATGGCTAGAACGAATTAATTGAATCTATATTGATTCATTTGGAAATAATTGACTCGGTTTTCGTCGGTTTCGGATTACACCGATTATCTTCGGACGGATTATCGACGAAAACCGAAATACCACTATATTGCAAATAGCAAAGGACACTGCGCCACGACCTGACGGAGTCAGGTACTTCCATATGAAGGATATGATCGATGGAGATTTGAAGGAGATGGCTGCTTGCTTTAATCTTAAAGGGTTCCCCAAATTAATAATCATCCAGTGCCTTGCCGGCTGGCGTGGACGATCATGCCTCTCCACAAATTACGATCTCGGACGTCATGGATTAATTCGTGTGTTGACTCCCTTCCCTGCCATGACACAAGTCTGTCAACAAACGTTTCACGCTGTCTTCCTCTATCTCTCTGTTCGCAAATCTTTCCGGTTGTCAAAACATGTTGCAGTTTTTGTCTTCTCATAATGTGGCCATAAAACGATGGCTGCCTCTTTCTGATGTTTTTGATAAGTTGTCTTTGCGACCCAGCTTCCCTTTAAACGCCCTCATTGCTCATTTTGGCTGTCCAATTAATTTCAGCATTCTTCTATAAAACCTCATCTCCTAGGTTTCCATGGACTTTTTTCGCCTGTTTTCTAATGTCCATGTTGTGCAGCCGTATGCTATAACTGGTTCTATGTAACCTGCAAAACTCGTTTTCTAACTTTCAAGGACAGTAACTTATTGCACAAAACATTCTTCATTTGATAGAATGCAGTTTTCGTGTGTCCTATTCTGCTCTTTATTTCAGTGATGCATCTTCCATCCTGTGTTTCCATGTGCATTGATATATGAATTTCTCCACGTGCCCCAAAATAACGTCATGTACTTTAATTCTTTGATATAAATTTATATTTCTGTGTAATATGTGACGGCAAAGAGGTGTAGCCGTTATATTAGATCGGCAAACATCAAATTCTGTTAAAGGATATCGGGCTGTGTCAGACAGAGTTCTATTAGTAAAATTAAAGGAAAGACCGCTTAAAATAAATGTCATTCAAATATTTGCTCCAACAAGTGAATGCAGTGAAGAAAGTATAGAGTAATTTTATAATAATACGAAGTGTGCTTTGAAGACTGTAAAAAATCAGAAATAAATATCATAAAGGGTGAATTCATCGCAAAAGTAGGAAATCAAGGCGATGGATGCAGTGTAGGGAACTGTGGTTTAGGAGAGCGAAACGAAAGAGGATTCAGACATGTAGAATGGGCAAAAGAACAAGAAATGGTTGTAGGAAACACCTAGTTTAGACAGCATCCTAGAAGTTTATGGACATGGAGGAGACCAGAGGGCAGGAATAAAAATCATAAAGATTATATCCTGTTTAGCAGAAGGTTTCGAAATGCGTTAACAGTCGTAAAACAGTTCTCAATGCAGACTGTTACAGTGATCACAGATTAATTACAGGCACATTGAAGGTAAAGTTAAAGAAAGTCAAGTATGCAGCAGGAAACACTAGATATGATTTGTGCAACTTGAAAACTGGCAAAGAAATACAAGATAATTTTAACATAGACGTAAAGAACAAATGTGATATATTGGCACAATGTCAAGATGTTTATAATCAATGGGAAATGTTGAGGAATTCAATCAGTTGTGCTGCAGAAAATAATATTCAAAAATTAAAGAAAGTGGGTCGTTATACATGGATGACAGAAGGAATTTTACAACTAATGGAGACAAGAAACAGGAACAAAAATAATCCTGCCAAATATGAAGAAATTCACAGAAAAGTGAGAACATTATGTAAGGAGGCAAAAGTAGCATGGCTGGAGAAAATTTGCATAGAAATTGAAAAACAACACAGCAGTAACAATACAAAACTAATGCACAAAAGAATTCAGATGCTTACTAATCTAATAAAACGTATATCAGCAGGCTGCTGCTGACAAAAGACAAAAGATGGAAAAATCATAATATAAATCGATAACATATTACATGTATGGTCAGATTATGTGAAAAATCTTTATGACGATAATAGAGAAGAACAGTATGATTTTCAAAATAATAATGAATTACCATCAATTTTGAAGATGGAGGTTCAGAATGCTCTTAACATACGATAACTGGCAAGAACCACTGTTCAGACATCACAACATAAATGATTATTGCTTTAGAAGAATATGGAATAGATAAAGTTACCAGACGGCTGAATACAATATATGATACTGGAGACATACCTCATGAATTATGTAATTCTGTATTTAATGCAACAGACCTACATCAATTGTTAGACATTGTAGTAACAGAGAGTGCACAGAAAGGACTGTCCTTGAATATCAAGAAAACAGTAACAATTGTGATATCAATGAAAATGGGGACACCAAAATATGACATAGAAATAGAAGGGGAAATTCTCAACCAAGTGAATAATTTTAAATACCTAGGGGCACTTATAACATCAGATGGAAGATGTACAACAGAGATTAAGAGCAGAATAGGACAGGCAAAAGCCGGATTTCAGAAAATGAAGAGTATCTTATGCAATAAGTCGCTATCAATGAATGTAAGAAAGAGCGTGCTAAAATGCTATATACAACCTAGCTTTGCTGTATGGCTGCGAAACTTGGAATGTAAATGAACAAATTAGGAAGAACTTAGAAGCAACAGAGATGATGTGGTTTTTAAGACGAATGTTGCGAATTCCTTGGACTGCCAGAGTAACTAACAACGATTGCCTGAAAGAGGCTAATGAAACTAGAACACTATATACAACAATAAGAAAGAGACAAACAACTTTCTTTGGTCATGTGATGAGAAGAGAGGCATTGAAGAACATCGTGACAACTGGAAAGATCGAGGGGAAGAGAGGCAGAGGCAGACCAAGAGAAATGATGCTGGATGGATTGAGACGGTGGCACGGAGGAATATCAGCAGCAGAGTTGATCAAGAACACCAAAGACCGAGATCTGTGGAGAGCCATGAACGCCTACGCCAGACGGCAGGGCACTTGATGATGATGATGATAATGATGATGATGTATTTATTGCAATGCCAATGAACTCATGAGTCTTGGAATGTGATCAGCATCGAACAATTAGTACAATGAGTCACACTATATTGATTTTACTAAGAATTATCATGCGAAGAGTTAGGAACAAAATACAACCTGAAATAGGAGAAGAACAATGTGGGTTTGTGTATATACGGAGAACAGTAATTGAACGTACTATAGAAGTATATAAAGATCCACACCTTTTCTTTATTGACTAAACAAAGGCTTTCGATAAAGTTAGAAATATCAACATGAGAAGGATGCTGGAAGAGAAAGGTGTGAGACAGGGAGTGTAATGTCTCCAGGTCTTTTTTTTCCCGGAACAATAAAAATATTTTCAGAAATATAGAAGATATGGAAGGAATCAACATTGGGGGAACGATACATCAATAAAATTAGATATGTAGCTGATACAGTCTTGATTGCAGACAATGAACAGGACCTGCAACATTTAGTGTATACGGTTGTTACACACAGTAAACAGCTAGGGTTAGAATTGAATTGTAAGAAGACACAGATTATCTTCGTCCCTGGGAAGAAAGAAATACCAGAGTGTAATATACGAGTAAATGGGCATATTCTTAAGAAAGTGAATCTGTACAGTCATTACATGTGATGGGAGATGCCTTGAAGAGATTAGAACAAGAATTGTCATTGCGAAGGTAGCCTTTTGCAAGGTGAAAAACATACTGACCAATAAAAAGATATCAATTGAACCGAGAAAAAGAGTGTTGAAGTGCTACATAGAACCTATACTTTTGTATGGATGTGAAGCGTGGACAATGAGCAGCCAAGCTCAAGAACATGTGATTGCGTTAGAAATGTGGTTTCTGAGGGAAATGCAAAGAATACCTTGGACAGACAGACAAATCAATGAACACGTCCTTCAAGAAACAAATGAAGATCGTTAACTGATTAGAGTCATTAGACGTAGACAGTCAAAATTCTTTGGGCATGTTATGAGAAGAAATGACATGGAGAACTTGGTGACGACTGGCAAGATCGAAGGGAAGAGACCAAGGGGAAGACCGAGAAGTAAATACCTGGATGGCTTGGCCAAGTGGCATGGTCGAGACAGAAACATTGAGCTTATATGTGTCTCTGGTAATCGAGTGAGATGGCACAACATGACCGCCGACTTGTATCGGATTGCCACATGATGGATGGTTGTATATTTGTGAGCCTTTGTGTTTAAAAATGCGTTTGCTATAAAAAGTTCATTTTAAGTGCATAGCTTTATCAATCTATTTCCATTATCATTTCTTTCATTGTGTTGGTCTCCAAATGTTCCAAGATGTTTCTCTTTGTCCGTTCTGTTATGTCCTAGTCTTGCGCTGAAGTCTTCCATAACTATGATGCTGTCTTGCTGGTCTATTGTATATTATGGACTGTTTCGAATGACCATGGGAGTGATCACTTGCCATGCTCAGTCCTTATCTATAAAGCCAGGAAAGTTAAGGCTGGGAGAGCGCGCAAGACCTTCCGGTATGAGTGGACCGATAGCCTTCTTGGACGCCTCAGACAGCGGGCTTGCAACAGGAATGTTAAAACTCCTTTTTTGCAACCCCCATCGTGGACCCCAGAAATAGAGCAGGCTTGGAAAGCAAAGAGAGCTGCAGTGAAGCAGCTAAAGAAAGTGCGACAGACACCCCGAAGCTCACGAGAGGAAGTGGACACCGCGGAAAATGTCAAGAAAGACAAGGTGGAGGTCTTCAAGCTCTGTGCTGCAGAGGCCAAAAACGCAAAATGGGAAAGTTTTATGAAGGAGATTGGAGGTGATAAAACACTGCGAAAATTCTGGAAACTGCACAGACAAATGCAAAGAAAAGATCGGCCTATGACAGTGGGAGCAATTGATAGAGATGATGGTGTGCGAGTGACAACAGACAAAGAGAAAGGTGAGGCGTTTCTCCAGAGATTTTTAGAGCAGACCAATCATAATGATGCGGACACCAGAGATGCAGTTAAGGAGGAATTATCTGCCACCATGAAGAATATGCATTACAAAGACATCACACGGGTTGAAGATGTTAAACATATTTTGAAAAAGGCAAACGACACGGCACCAGGGCCCGATGGGGTTAGGTATGGCCACAGGAAGGCTTTAAGCGATGCAGTCCTGAAGGAAATGACCGACTGCTTTAACCAGAGCATTAGGACAGCATCAGCACCGCAGGACTGGGTGCACAGCAATCTCATCCCTCTCCCAAAACCATTCAAGGATCATTCAAAGCTTAGTGGCTTTAGGATCATCACCCTTCAAAATACATTTGGGAAGGTTCTAGAGAAGATAGTTGCTATCAAGCTGCAAGAGTTCTTGGAAAGGGGGAAGCTTCTTCCAATAGGCCTGGGGAGCTACAGGCCAGGATAAGATACCTGGTCAAATGCAGCCACTTTTGCCTTTGATGTTTATGACGGGTTCCAGAGTAGACAGGAAACGATGGCGGTAGCGCTTGATCTCGAGGATGCATACAATAGAGTTCGATATGATATTTTGATGACCACACTGATGGAGAAGGGGGTCAATCCCTGGTTGGTGAACTGGATAGCAGCCGAACTACATTCTCGCCGGGTTGCTCTCCGTCTGGGTGCATGGACCTCAGAGCCACATATTTTAAACCCGGGACTGAGTGAGGTAACATCTGAGTGAGGTTAGAAAGCTCTTCCCATGTGATTTGTTGTTATTTGCGCTCCCTAGTTTTGAACTCAAGCGTAGACCACACACGCTATTTCTGGTAGCACTAAATTGTTCGTGTGGATTCATTCATTGGCACCCTGCCGTCTTGACAGACGATAGTTTGTTATATTTGTGCTTCAAAAAGGCATAGTAACAACAGCCCATGGCGGTGTCGAATGTTGCTGATAAGGCCAATTCGCACTGTAAATGTTCGTCCACAGTGGATACATGTGAACACATGGTCATTTCCATCATCATGCATCATCTTACGTCTCTCACGCTCTGTGTGTGACTTATTTGCAAACATTTTCTCCTTTGTCTTTATTCCATTTCTGATATTTGTCCTCCGTGTGGATTTGCTTTCCCTATTACCAGTGTCCCTCGCCATCAGGCTAACCCACTCCTACTTCAGAGGTACTTGTAATGTACGTCTCCAAATCAAGTACGAGTTAAATTATCGATATTTTACTCCAGCTGTCAGATATAGGGGTTGAACCCCTTACCTCAGCATCAGTATTGTGGATGTTTAAGAACATGTGTTCCTATCCACTCAGACATGCTGACCTCCATCCCCTTGTGTCTGAAAGCTTTTACCCGGTCAATTCATGAGTTGGGGCATCCACCGCTTGTGATGTTTTAGCCGTGGTTAACTGCCAGTGTTTTTTGCTTTATGCTGTCTGAATGCTGCTTTACTTAATGTCGGGCCTTCTGAAGGGTTATTTTTTATTGACTCCATTGCTGACAAGCTTAATTCTAATTAGATTAGTTATCTTCATTTAAACACACATGCATAAACACACTATCACATAAACGCGCGCACACAAACACATAAATGCGACCACACACATGCATACACACACACACATAGACACACAAGTAAATAGAGGCATGCACGTGTATTCATGCTAATTTAAGAGCAAATGTCATCATCACAGCAATTGTCATCATCATGGCGTAAGACATCAAATCATTTGTCATCACATCAATGGTCATCATCACAGCATATATCAATAAAATCATTTGTCATCACATCAAATGTCATCATCACATAATTTGTCATGACAGCGATTGTCATCATCACAACATTTGTCAACATCACATCATTTGTCAATATCACAGCATTTGTCATCATATCATTTGTTATAATCACAGCATTTGACATTACATCATATGTCATCATTACAACATGTACCATGGTCACATCATTTGTCAACATCACAGCATTTGGCAACATCAAAACATTTGTCATTATCACAGCACTTGTCATCAAAGCATTTTCCATCATCATAGCAATTGTCAACATCACTGCATTTAACATCATCACAGCAATTGTTAACATCAAAGATTTGATCTTCATCACAGCATATGACATAACAGCAATTGCCATCATTATGGTATTTGTCATCACAACATTTGTCATCACAACATTTGTAAACAGAGCAGTTGTCATCATCACATCATTAGTCATCATCACAGCATTTTCATTTTCACATCATTTGTCACCACACGATTTGTAATCATCACATAATTTGTCATTATCACAGCAGTTGTCATCATCACAGCATTTTCAACACCACATCATTAGTCATCATTACAGCATTTGTCAACATCACAGCAATTGTCCTGATCACAGCATATGTCTTCATATCTTCTGTCAACATAACAGCAGTTGTCATCATTACATCAATTGTCATCATCACATCATTTGTCAACACCACAACATTTGTCATCATCACATAATTGGTCATCACATCATTTGGTCAACATCACATCAATTGTCATCCCAGCAATTGTCAATATCAGAGCATTTGTCCCCACAGCAACTGTTAACTTAATAGCATTTGTCAATATCACATAATTTGTCATCACATCATTTGGTAAACATACATTCAATTGTCATCACAACAATTGTCAACATCACAGAATTTGTCCCCACAGCAACTGTAAGCTTAATAGCATTTGTCAATATCACATAATTTGTCATCACATCATTTGGTCAACATCACATTAATTGTCATCCCAGCAATTGTCAACATCACAGCATTTGTCCCCACATCAACTGTTAACTTAATAGCATTTGTCAATATCACATAATTTGTCCTGATCACAGCATATGTCTTCATATCTTCTGTCAACATAACAGCAGTTGTCATCATTACATCAATTGTCATCATCACATCATTTGTCAACACCACAACATTTGTCATCATCACATAATTGGTCATCACATCATTTGGTCAACATCACATCAATTGTCATCCCAGCAATTGTCAACATCACAGCATTTGTCCCCACAGCAACTGTTAGCTTAATAGCATTTGTCAGCATCACATAATTTGTCATCACATCATTTGGTAAACATCTCATCAATTGTCATCACAACAATTGTCAACATCACAGAATTTGTCCCCACAGCAACTGTTAACTTAATAGCATTTGTCAATATCACATAATTTGTTATCACATCATTTGGTAAACATCACATCAATTGTCATCACAACAATTGTCAACATCACAGCATTTGTCCCCACAGCAACTGTTAGCTTAATAGCATTTGTCAATATCACATAATTTGTCCCCACAGCAACTGTTAACTTAATAGCATTTGTCATTATCACATAATTTGTCATCACATCATTTGGTAAACATCACATCAATTGTCATCACAACAATTGTCAACATCACAGCATTTGTCCCCACAGCAACTGTTAGCTTAATAGCATTTGTCAATATCACATAATTTGTCATCACATCATTTGGTCAACATCACATTAATTGTCATCCCAGCAATTGTCAACATCACAGCATTTGTCCCCACATCAACTGTTAACTTAATAGCATTTGTCAATATCACATAATTTGTCCTGATCACAGCATATGTCTTCATATCTTCTGTCAACATAACAGCAGTTGTCATCATTACATCAATTGTCATCATCACATCATTTGTCAACACCACAACATTTGTCATCATCACATAATTGGTCATCACATCATTTGGTCAACATCACATCAATTGTCATCCCAGCAATTGTCAACATCACAGCATTTGTCCCCACAGCAACTGTTAGCTTAATAGCATTTGTCAGCATCACATAATTTGTCATCACATCATTTGGTAAACATCTCATCAATTGTCATCACAACAATTGTCAACATCACAGAATTTGTCCCCACAGCAACTGTTAACTTAATAGCATTTGTCAATATCACATAATTTGTTATCACATCATTTGGTAAACATCACATCAATTGTCATCACAACAATTGTCAACATCACAGCATTTGTCCCCATAGCAACTGTTAGCTTAATAGCATTTGTCAATATCACATAATTTGTCATCACATCATTTGGTCAACATCACATCAATTGTCACTCCCCCGATGTGTCTCCACCTTGCCGTGGTGGGGGGGGCTTGCGTGTCCCATCGACCCCATGTGCTTGCCGATGGGTGAAAAACTACATATCGGACAGCATATGGGATAGGGACCAGACTAAGAGAGACACAACCTGCTGCTCTGCAGGTGAGACTGAGGATAGCAGTCCAAAATTTAAATCAGGCGCACGAAGGCAGAAGTTCTTGGTCCGGACAAAACACTAAAGGCTCCCTGTCGAGGGCTGTGGCTGAACGCCTCTAAGCCACAAACCCTCGGACCTGAGAGCTTGGCCGATAGCCACCTCTCGAAAAATAAAGGCGTGATACTGAGCAAGCTACATGCTCAGGTCTGATAGAAGTCCGAAGGCTCTCAGCTGGGGGATATGAGAGATTCCCGGATGAGAGGCCAGGCCGTTTCACGTTCACCGCTGCACGAAGGTAAGGTACTGATCCGGCAGCACAAGTAGCCTACCTCGTGAGCGAGTACAAAAAGTCAAAAAGTGCCCCAGTCGAAGAAAGTGATTGCGAAAACTGTATCTAACTCATAGAGAGTGTAGACAAAAGTGGAAGAACGTCTCAATGCCGCAAAATGGAACGCACGGCGAGCGAAATATTGCGTGGTCCGAAGTCAAAAGCGTGGGTGTCGCTTGCAGTCTGACCGTCCCTGGTGTGTGCTTGAGCGATCAGTGGCAAACGAGTTGCCCAACACATGGAAGTGAGGAACTAAAGCAGCCATGAGCAGGACGTGGCAACTCCTCGGGTGAGCCCAGTCACAGAGCAATATGTGCCGGCTCTGCAATTATGGAAGCCTCCTTGGACAGCGAGGGAATGTTCATGGTCTACCCCTGCCTTCCCTTGAGGGCCGACCACGATGTCGTTCGTCGTTCTATCTTGACCAGCTGAGATGTTAGCGACATCACAACAGTCCAACGTGCCTCGAAACCAGAGGATGGCTAACCTCATTAAAAAATGCCCGCTGGAAGTCGGAAGTGTCGTCCTACGGGTGGCAAACTAAAAATTGACACTACGCAATTACGTCCGAGTGCAATGTCTCGTCCGAATGTCTCTCGTGCTAGGAACAGCTCTGACTACCTAGTTTCCGAATGCCGCTCTTGTTCGGAACAGCTCTGACTGGGTAGTTTTCCGAATGTCTGTTGAGCCTGGAAAAGCTCTGATGGGCGCAACGACAAGCACATGTCCGAAAACTCGCTGAGTGGATGCCGTCTGCAAACCTGTCTGGTTTGTGCGGGAATGACCCGGGGAAACGAAATGACCAATATATTGAAGTGAGGATTTAAAGCAGCCATGAGCAGGACGTGACGATCTCACTCGGTGAGCCCAGATCCAGGGCGTTATGTGTCGACCCTGCAACTATGGAAGCAACCTTGGATGGCGGAAAATGCTATGGACTGTCCCTGCCTTCCTTTGAGGGATGACCGTTGTCTTCGACCGTTCCACCTTGGCCAGCATGGATGCAGATGGCGCCACAAAAGTGAGAGTCTCCCAGGAATGCTACCTGGTAAAAAAATGCACGCTAAAGTCGATGTGTTGGCCTACGGGTTTCGGCCCAAGGGCGCATAACAGACACACCGCAATCACATCTGAAAAAACACTCCGGATGAACGAAAAGAAGAAGAAGACATCAATTGTCATAACAACAAGTGTCAACATCACAGCATTTGTCCCCACAGCAACTGTTAGCTTAATAGCATTTGTCAATATCACATAATGTGTCATCACATCATTTGGTCAACATCACATCAATTGTCATCCCAGCAATTGTCAACATCACAGAATTTGTCCCCACAGCAACTGTTAACTTAATAGCATTTGTCAATATCACATAATTTGTCATCACATCATCTGGTAAACATCACATCAATTGTCATCACAACAATTGTCAACATCACAGCATTTGTCCCCACAGCAACTGTTAGCTTAATAGCATTTGTCAATATCACATAATTTGTCATCACATCATTTGGTCAACATCACATAAATTGTCATCCCAGCAATTGTCAACATCACAGCATTTGTCCCCACAGCAACTGTTAGCTTAATAGCATTTGTCAATATCACATAATTTGTCATCACATCATTTGGTAAACATCACATCAATTGTCATCACAACAATTGTCAACATCACATCATTTGTCCCCACAGCAACTGTTAACCTAATAGCATTTGTCAATATCACATAATTTGTCATCACATCATATGGTAAACATCACATCAATTGTCATCACAACAATTGTCAACATCACAGCATTTGTCAAAACAGCAACTGTTAGCTTAATAGCATTTGTCAATATCACATAATTTGTTATCACATCATTTGGTCAACATCACATCAATTGTCATCCCAGCAATTGTCAACATCACAGCATTTGTCCCCACAGCAACTGTTAGCTTAATAGCATTTGTCAACATGACATAATTTGTCATCACATCATTTGGTAAACATCGTATCAATTGTCATCACAACAATTGTCAACATCACAGCATTTGTCCCCACAGCAACTGTTAACTTAATATCATTTGTCAATATCACATAATTTGTCATCACATGATTTGGTAAACATCACATCAATTGTAATCACAACAATTGTCAACATCACAGCATTTGTCCCCACAGCAACTGTTAACTTAATAGCATTTGTCAATATCACATAATTTGTCATCACATCATTTGGTCAACGTCACATCAATTGTCATCCCAGCAATTGTCAACACCACAGCATTTGTCCCCACAGCAACTGTTAGCTTAATAGCATTTGTCAATATCACATAATTTGTCATCACATCATTTGGTCAACATCACATCAATTGTCATCACAACAATTGTCAACATCACAGCATTTGTCCCCACAGCAACTGTTAGCTTAATAGCATTTGTCAATATCACATAATTTGTCATCACATAATTTGGTCAACATCACATCAATTGTCATCCCAGCTATTTTCAACATCACAGCATTTGTCCCCACAGCAACTGTTAACTTAATAGCATTTGTCAATATCACATAATTTGTCCTCACATACTTTGGTAAACATCACATCAATTGTCATCACAACAATTGTCAACATCACAGCATTTGTCCCCACAGCAACTGTTAACTTAATAGCATTTGTCAATATCACATAATTTGTCATCACATCATTTGGTAAACATCACATCAATTGTCATCACAACAATTGTCAACATCACAGCATTTGTCCCCACAGCAACTGTTAGCTTAATAGCATTTGTCAATATCACATAATTTGTCATCACATCATTTGGTCAACATCACATAAATTGTCATCCCAGCAATTGTCAACATCACAGCATTTGTCCCCACAGCAAATGTTAGCTTAATAGCATTTGTCAATATCACATAATTTGTCATCACATCATTTGGTAAACATCACATCAATTGTCATCACAACAATTGTCAACATCACAGCATTTGTCCCCACAGCAACTGTTAGCTTAATAGCATTTGTCAATATCACATAATTTGTCACCACATCATTTGGTCAACATCACATCAATTGTCATCACAACAATTGTCAACATCACAGAATTTGTCCCCACAGCAACTGTTAGCTTAATAGCATTTGTCAATATCACATAATTTGTCATCACATCATTTGGTCAACATCACATTAATTGTCATCCCAGCAATTGTCAACATCACAGCATTTGTCCCCACATCAACTGTTAACTTAATAGCATTTGTCAATATCACATAATTTGTCATCACATCATTTGGTAAACATACATTCAATTGTCATCACAACAATTGTCAACATCACAGCATTTGTCCCCACAGCAACTGCTAGCTTAATAGCATTTGTCAATATCACATAATTTGTCACCACATCATTTGGTCAACATCACATCAATTGTCATTACAACAATTGTCAACATCACAAAAATTGTCCCCACAGCAACTGTTAGCTTAATAGCATTTGTCAATATCACATAATTTGTCATCACATCATTTGGTCAACATCACATTAATTGTCATCCCAGCAATTGTCAACATCACAGCATTTGTCCCCACATCAACTGTTAACTTAATAGCATTTGTCAATATCACATAATTTGTCCTGATCACAGCATATGTCTTCATATCTTCTGTCAACATAACAGCAGTTGTCATCATTACATCAATTGTCATCATCACATCATTTGTCAACACCACAACATTTGTCATCATCACATAATTGGTCATCACATCATTTGGTCAACATCACATCAATTGTCATCCCAGCAATTGTCAACATCACAGCATTTGTCCCCACAGCAACTGTTAACTTAATAGCATTTGTCAATATCACATAATTTGTCCTCACATACTTTGGTAAACATCACATCAATTGTCATCACAACAATTGTCAACATCACAAAAATTGTCCCCACAGCAACTGTTAGCTTAATAGCATTTGTCAATATCACATAATTTGTCATCACATCATTTGGTCAACATCACATCAATTGTCATCCCAGCAATTTTCAACATCACAGCATTTGTCCCCACAGCAACTGTTAACTTAATAGCATTTGTCAATATCACATAATTTGTCCTCACATACTTTGGTAAACATCACATCAATTGTCATCACAACAATTGTCAACATCACAGCATTTGTCCCCACAGCAACTGTTAGCTTAATAGCATTTGTCAATATCACATAATTTGTCATCACATCATTTGGTCAACATCACATAAATTGTCATCCCAGCAATTGTCAACATCACAGCATTTGTCCCCACAGCAAATGTTAGCTTAATAGCATTTGTCAATATCACGTAATTTGTCATCACATCATTTGGTAAACATCACATCAATTGTCATCACAACAATTGTCAACATCACAGCATTTGTCCCCACAGCAACTGTTAGCTTAATAGCATTTGTCAATATCACATAATTTGTCACAACATCATTTGGTCAACATCACATCAATTGTCATCACAACAATTGTCAACATCACAGAATTTGTCCCCACAGCAACTGTTAGCTTAATAGCATTTGTCAATATCACATAATTTGTCATCACATCATTTGGTCAACATCACATTAATTGTCATCCCAGCAATTGTCAACATCACAGCATTTGTCCCCACATCAACTGTTAACTTAATAGCATTTGTCAATATCACATAATTTGTCATCATATCATTTGGTAAACATACATTCAATTGTCATCACAACAATTGTCAACATCACAGCATTTGTCCCCACAGCAACTGCTAGCTTAATAGCATTTGTCAATATCACATAATTTGTCACCACATCATTTGGTCAACATCACATCAATTGTCATCACAACAATTGTCAACATCACAAAAATTGTCCCCACAGCAACTCTTAGCTTAATAGCATTTGTCAATATCACATAATATGTCATCACATCATTTGGTCAACATCACATTAATTGTCATCCCAGCAATTGTCAATATCACAGCATTTGTCCCCACATCAACTGTTAACTTAATAGCATTTGTCAATATCACATAATTTGTCCTGATCACAGCATATGTCTTCATATCTTCTGTCAACATAACAGCAGTTGTCATCATTACATCAATTGTCATCATCACATCATTTGTCAACACCACAACATTTGTCATCATCACATAATTGGTCATCACATCATTTGGTCAACATCACATCAATTGTCATCCCAGCAATTGTCAACATCACAGCATTTGTCCCCACAGCAACTGTTAGCTTAATAGCATTTGTCAGTATCACATAATTTGTCATCACATCATTTGGTAAACATCACATCAATTGTCATCACAACAATTGTCAACATCACAGAATTTGTCCCCACAGCAACTGTTAACTTAATAGCATTTGTCAATATCACATAATTTGTCATCACATCATTTGGTAAACATCACATCAATTGTCATCACAACAATTGTCAACATCACAGCATTTGTCCCCACAGCAACTGTTAGCTTAATAGCATTTGTCAATATCACATAATTTGTCCCCACAGCAACTGTTAACTTAATAGCATTTGTCATTATCACATAATTTGTCATCACATCATTTGGTAAACATCACATCAATTGTCATCACAACAATTGTCAACATCACAGCATTTGTCCCCACAGCAACTGTTAGCTTAATAGCATTTGTCAATATCACATAATTTGTCATTACATCATTTGGTCAACATCACATCAATTGTCATAACAACAAGTGTCAACATCACAGCATTTGTCCCCACAGAAACTGTTAGCTTAATAGCATTTGTCAATATCACATAATTTGTCATCACATCATTTGGTCAACATCACATCAATTGTCATCCCAGCAATTGTCAACATCACAGCATTTGTCCCCACAGCAACTGTTAACTTAATAGCATTTGTCAATATCACATAATTTGTCATCACATCATTTGGTAAACATCACATCAATTGTCATCACAACAATTGTCAACATCACAGCATTTGTCCCCACAGCAACTGTTAACTTAATATCATTTGTCAATATCACATAATTTGTCATCGCATGATTTGGTAAACATCACATCAATTGTAATCACAACAATTGTCAACATCACAGCATTTGTCCCCACAGCAACTGTTAACTTAATAGCATTTGTCAATATCACATAATGTGTCATCACATCATTTGGTCAACGTCACATCAATTGTCATCCCAGCAATTGTCAACACCACAGCATTTGTCCCCACAGCAACTGTTAGCTTAATAGCATTTGTCAATATCACATAATTTGTCATCACATCATTTGGTCAACATCACATCAATTGTCATCACAACAATTGTCAACATCACAGCATTTGTCCCCACAACAACTGTTAGCTTAATAGCATTTGTCAATATCACATAATTTGTCATCACATAATTTGGTCAACATCACATCAATTGTCATCCCAGCAATTTTCAACATCACAGCATTTGTCCCCACAGCAACTGTTAACTTAATAGCATTTGTCAATATCACATAATTTGTCCTCACATCATTTGGTAAACATCACATCAATTGTCATCACAACAATTGTCAACATCACAGCATTTGTCCCCACAGCAACTGTTAGCTTAATAGCATTTGTCAATATCACATAATTTGTCATCACATCATTTGGTCAACATCACATCAATTGTCATCCCAGCAATTGTCAACATCACAGCATTTGTCCCCACAGCAACTGTTAGCTTAATAGCATTTGTCAACATGACATAATTTGTCATCACATCATTTGATAAACATCATATCAATTGTCATCACAACAATTGTCAACATCACAGCATTTGTCCCCACAGCAACTGTTAACTTAATAGCATTTGTCAATATCACATAATTTGTCATCACATCATTTGGTACACATCACATCAATTGTCATCACAACAATTGTCAACATCACAGCATTTGTCCCCACAGCAACTGTTAGCTTAACAGCATTTGTCAATATCACATAATTTGTCATCACATCATTTGGTCAACATCACATAAATTGTCATCCCAGCAATTGTCAACATCACAGCATTTGTCCCCACAGCAACTGTTAGCTTAATAGCATTTGTCAATATCACATAATTTGTCATCACATCATTTGGTAAACATCACATCAATTGTCATCACAACAATTGTCAACATCACAGCATTTGTCACCACAGCAACTGTTAAACTAATAGCATTTGTCAATATCACATAATTTGTCATCACATCATTTGGTAAACATCACATCAATTGTCATCACAACAATTGTCAACATCACAGCATTTGTCAAAACAGCAACTGTTAGCTGACAGCATTTGTCAATATCACATAATTTGTCATCACATCATTTGGTCAACATCACATCAATTGTCATCCCAGCAATTGTCAACATCACAGCATTTGTCTCCACAGCAACTGTTAGCTTAATAGCATTTGTCAACATCACATAATTTGTCATCACATCATTTGGTAAACATCGTATCAATTTTCATCACAACAATTGTCAACATCACAGCATTTGTCCCCACAGCAACTGTTAACTTAATATCATTTGTCAATATCACATAATTTGTCATCACATCATTTGGTAAACATCACATCAATTGTCATCACAAGAATTGTCAACATCACAGCATTTGTCCCCACAGCAACTGTTAACTTAATAGCATTTGTCAATATCACACAATTTGTCATCACATAATTTGGTCAAAGTCACATCAATTGTCATCCCAGCAATTGTCAACATCACAGCATTTGTCCCCACAGCAACTGTTAGCTTAATAGCATTTGTCAATAACACATAATTTGTCATCACATCATTTGGTCAACATCACATCAATTGTCATCCCAGCGATTGTCAACATCACAGCATTTGTCCCCACAGCAGCTATTAGCTTAATAGCATTTGTCAATATCACATAATGTGTCATCACATCATTTGGTAAACATCACATCAATTGTCATGACAACAATTGTCAACATCACAGCATTTGTCCCCACAGCAACTGTTAACTTAATAGCACTTGTCAATATCACATAATTTGTCTTCACATCAATTGGTAAACATCACATCAATTGTCATCACAACAATTGTCAACATCACAGCATTTGTCCCCACAGCAACTGTTAGCTTAATAGCATTTGTCAATATCACACAATTTGTCATCACATCATTTGGTCAACATCACATCAATTGTCATCCCAGCAATTGTCAATATCACAGCATTTGTCCCATCAGCAACTGTTAGCTTAATAGCATTTGTCAACATCACATAATTTGTCATCACATCATTTGGTAAACATCATATCAATTGTCATCACAACAATTGTCAACATCACAGCATTTGTCCCCACAGCAACTGTTAACTTAATAGCATTTGTCAATATCACATAATTTGTCATCACATCATTTGGTAAACATCATATCAATTGTCATCACAACAATTGTCAACATCACAGCATTTGTCCCCACAGCAACTGTTAACTTAATAGCATTTGTCAATATATCATAATCTGTCATCACATCATTTGGTCAACGTCACATCAATTGTCATCCCAGCAATTGTCAACATCACAGCATTTGTCCCCAAAGCAAATGTTAGCTTAATAGCATTTGTCAATATCACATAATTTGTCATCACATCATTTCGTCAAAATCACATCAATTGTCACCACAACAATTGTCAACCTCATAGAATTTGTCCCCACAGCAACTGTTAGCTAATAGCATTTGCCAATATCACATAATTTGTCATCACATCATTTGGTCAACATCACATCAATTGTCATCCCAGCAATTGTCAACATCACAACATTTGTCCCCACATCAACTGTTAACTTAATAGCATTTGTCAATATCACATAATTTGTCATCACATCATTTGGTAAACATCACATCAATTGTCATCACAACAATTTTCAACATCACAGCATTTGTCCCCACAGCAACTGTTAGCTTAATAGCATTTGTCAATATCACATAATTTGTCCCCACAGCAACTGTTAACTTAATTGCATTTGTCATTATCACATAATTTGTCATCACATCATTTGGTAAACATCACATCAATTGTCATTACAACAATTGTCAACATCACAGCATTTGTCCCCAAAGCAACTGTTAGCTTAATAGCATTTGTCAATATCACATAATTTGTCATCACATCATTTGGTCAAAATCACATCAATTGTCATCACAACAATTGTCAACATCACAGCATTTGTCCCCACAGCAACTGTTAACTTAATAGCATTTGTCAATATCACATAATTTGTCATCACATCATTTGGTCAACATCACATCAATTGTCATCCCAGCAATTGTCAACATCACAGCATTTGTCCCCACAGCAACTGTTAGCTTAATAGCATTTGTCAATATCACATAATTTGTCCCCACAGCAACTGTTAACCTAATAGCATTTGTCAATATCACATAATTTGTCATCACATCATTTGGTAAACATCACATCAATTGTCATCACAACAATTGTCAACATCACAGCATTTGTCAAAACAGCAACTGTTAGCTGACAGCATTTGTCAATATCACATAATTTGTCATCACATCATTTGGTCAACATCACATCAATTGTCATCCCAGCAATTGTCAACATCACAGCATTTGTCCCCACAGCAACTGTTATCTTAATAGCATTTGTCAACATCACATAATTTGTCATCACATCATTTGGTAAACATCGTATCAATTTTCATCACAACAATTGTCAACATCACAGCATTTGTCCCCACAGCAACTGTTAACTTAATATCATTTGTCAATATCACATAATTTGTCATCACATCATTTGGTCAACATAACATCAATTGTCATCCCCGCAATTGTCAACATCACAGCATTTGTCCCCACAGCAACTGTTAGCTTAATAGCATTTGTCAACATGACATAATTTGTCATCACATCATTTGATAAACATCATATCAATTGTCATCACAACAATTGTCAACATCACAGCATTTGTCCCCACAGCAACTGTTAACTTAATAGCATTTGTCAATATCACATAATTTGTCATCACATCATTTGGTAAACATCACATCAATTGTCATCACAACAATTGTCAACATCACAGCATTTGTCCCCACAGCAACTGTTAGCTTAATAGCATTTGTCAATATCACATAATTTGTCATCACATCATTTGGTCAACATCACATAAATTGTCATCCCAGCAATTGTCAACATCACAGCATTTGTCCCCACAGCATCTGTTAGCTTAATAGCATTTGTCAATATCACATAATTTGTCATCACATCATTTGGTAAACATCACATCAATTGTCATCACAACAATTGTCAACATCACAGCATTTGTCCCCACAGCAACTGTTAAACTAATAGCATTTGTCAATATCACATAATTTGTCATCACATCATTTAGTAAACATCACATCAATTGTCATCACAACAATTGTCAACATCACAGCATTTGTCAAAACAGCAACTGTTAGCTGTCAGCATTTGTCAATATCACATAATTTGTCATCACATCATTTGGTCAACATCACATCAATTGTCATCCCAGCAATTGTCAACATCACAGCATTTGTCCCCACAGCAACTGTTAGCTTAATAGCATTTGTCAACTTCACATAATTTGTCATCACATCATTTGGTAAACATCGTATTAATTTTCATCACAACAATTGTCAACATCACAGCATTTGTCCCCACAGCAACTATAACTTAATATCATTTGTCAATATCACATAATTTGTCATCACATCATTTGGTAAACATCACATCAATTGTCATCACAAGAATTGTCAACATCACAGCATATGTCCCCACAGCAACTGTTAACTTAATAGCATTTGTCAATATCACATAATTTGTCATCACATCATTTGGTCAACGTCACATCAATTGTCATCCCAGCAATTGTCAACATCACAGCATTTGTCCCCACAGCAACTGTTAGCTTAATAGCATTTGTCAATAACACATAATTTGTCATCACATCATTTGGTCAACATCACATCAATTGTCATCCCAGCAATTGTCAACATCACAGCATTTGTCCCCACAGCAACTGTTAACTTAATAGCACTTGTCAATATCACATAATTTGTCTTCACATCAATTGGTAAACATCACATCAATTGTCATCACAACAATTGTCAACATCACAGCATTTGTCCCCACAGCAACTGTTAGCTTAATAGCATTTGTCAATATCACACAATTTGTCATCACATCATTTGGTCAACATCACATCAATTGTCATCCCAGCAATTGTCAACATCACAGCATTTGTCCCATCAGCAACTGTTAGCTTAATAGCATTTGTCAACATCACATAATTTGTCATCACATCATTTGGTAAACATCATATCAATTGTCATCACAACAATTGTCAACATCACAGCATTTGTCCCCACAGCAACTGTTAACATAATAGCATTTGTCAATATCACATAATTTGTCATCACATCATTTGGTAAACATCACATCAATTGTCATCACAACAATTGTCAACATCACAGCATTTGTCCCCACAGCAACTGTTAACTTAATAGCATTTGTCAATATATCATAATCTGTCATCACATCATTAGGTCAACGTCACATCAATTGTCATCCCAGCAATTGTCAACATCACAGCATTTGTCCCCAAAGCAACTGTTAGCTTAATAGCATTTGTCAATATCACATAATTTGTCATCACATCATTTGGTCAAAATCACATCAATTGTCACCACAACAATTGTCAACCTCACAGAATTTGTCCCCACAGCAACTGTTAGCTAATAGCATTTGTCAATATCACATAATTTGTCATCACATCATTTGGTCAACATCACATCAATTGTCATCCCAGCAATTGTCAACATCACAGCATTTGTCCCCACATGAACTGTTAACTTAATAGCATTTGTCAATATCACATAATTTGTCATCACATCATTTGGTAAACATCTTATCAATTGTCATCACAACAATTGTCAACATCACAGCATTTGTCCCCACAGCAACTGTTAGCTTAATAGCATTTGTCAATATCACATAATTTGTCCCCACAGCAACTGTTAACTTAATTGCATTTGTCATTATCACATAATTTGTCATCACATCATTTGGTAAACATCACATCAATTGTCATTACAACAATTGTCAACATCACAGCATTTGTCCCCACAGCATCTGTTAGCTTAATAGCATTTGTCAATATCACATAATTTGTCATCACATCATTTGGTCAAAATCACATCAATTGTCATCACAACAATTGTCAACATCACAGCATTTGTCCCCACAGCAACTGTTAACTTAATAGCATTTGTAAATATCACATAATTTGTCATCACATCATTTGGTCAACATCACATCAATTGTCATCCCAGCAATTGTCAACATCACAGCATTTGTCCCCACAGCAACTGTTAACTTAATAGCATTTGTCAATATCACATAATTTGTCATCACATCATTTGGTAAACATCACATCAATTGTCATCACAACAATTGTCAACATCACAGCATTTGTCCCCACAGCAACTGTTAGCTTAATAGCATTTGTCAATATCACATAATTTGTCCCCACAGCAACTGTTAACCTAATAGCATTTGTCAATATCACATAATTTGTCATCACATCATTTGGTAAACATCACATCAATTGTCATCACAACAATTGTCAACATCACAGCATTTGTCAAAACAGCAGCTGTTAGCTGACAGCATTTGTCAATATCACATAATTTGTCATCACATCATTTGGTCAACATCACATCAATTGTCATCCCAGCAATTGTCAACATCACAGCATTTGTCCCCACAGCAACTGTTAGTTAATAGCATTTGTCAACATCCATAATTTGTCATCACATCATTTGGTAAACATCGTATCAATTGTCATCACAACAATTGTCAACATCTCAGCATTTGTCCCCACAGCAACTGTTAACTTAATAGCATTTGTCAATATCACATAATTTGTCATCACATCATTTGGTAAACATCACACCAATTGTCATCACAACAATTGTCAACATCACATCATTTGTCCCCACAGCAACTGTTAGCTTAATAGCATTTGTCAATATCACATAATTTGTCATCACATATTTTGGTCAACATCACATCAATTGCCATCCCAGCAATTTTCAACATCACAGCATTTGTCCCCACAGCAACTGTTAGCTTAATAGCATTTGTCAATATCACATAATTTGTCATCACATCATTTGGTCAACATCACATCAATTGTCATCCCAGCAATTGTCAACATCACAGCATTTGTCCCTACAGCAGCTATTAGCTTAATAGCATTTGTCAATATCACATAATGTGTCATCACATCATTTATTAAACATCACATCAATTGTCATGACAACAATTGTCAACATCACAGCATTTGTCCCCACAGCAACTGTTAGCTTAATAGCATTTGTCAATATCACACAATTTGTCATTACATCATTTGGTCAACATCACATCAATTGTCATCCCAGCAATTGGCAACATCACAGCATTTGTCCCATCAGCAACTGTTAGCTTAATAGCATTTGTCAACATCACATAATGTGTCATCACATCATTTGGTAAACATCATATCAATTGTCATCACAACAATTGTCAACATCACAGCATTTGTCCCCACAGCAACTATTAACTTAATAGCATTTGTCAATATCACATAATTTGTCATCACATCATTTGGTAAACATCACATCAATTGTCATCACAACAATTGTCAACATCACAGCATTTGTCCCCACAGCAACTGTTAACTTAATAGCATCTGTCAATATATCATAATCTGTCATCACATCATTTGGTCAACGTCACATCAATTGTCATCCCAGCAATTGTCAACATCACAGCATTTGTCCCCACAGCAACTGTTAGCTTAATAGCATTTGTCAATATCACATAATTTGTCATCACATCATTTGGTAAACATCACATCAATTGTCATCACAACAATTGTCAATATTACAGTATTTGTCCCCACAGCAACTGTTAGCTTAATAGCATTTGTTAATATCACATAATTTGTCATCACATCATTTGGTCAAAATCACATCAATTGTCACCACAACAATTGTCAACCTCACAGAATTTGACCTCACAGCAACTGTTAGCTAATAGCATTTGTCAATATCACATAATTTGTCATCACATCATTTGGTCAACATCACATCAATTGTCATCCCAGCAATTGTCAACATCACAGCATTTGTCCCCACATCAACTGTTAACTTAATAGCATTTGTCAATATCACATAATTTGTCATCGCATCATTTGGTAAACATCACATCAATTGTCATCACAACAATTGTCAACATCACAGCATTTGTCCCCACAGCAACTGTTAGCTTAATAGCATTTGTCAATATCACATAATTTGTCATCACATATTTTGGTCAACATCACATCAATTGCCATCCCAGCAATTTTCAACATCACAGCATTTGTCCCCACAGCAACTGTTAGCTTAATAGCATTTGTCAATATCACATAATTTGTCATCACATCATTTGGTCAACATCACATCAATTGTCATCCCAGCAATTGTCAACATCACAGCATTTGTCCCTACAGCAGCTATTAGCTTAATAGCATTTGTCAATATCACATAATGTGTCATCACATCATTTATTAAACATCACATCAATTGTCATGACAACAATTGTCAACATCACAGCATTTGTCCCCACAGCAACTGTTAGCTTAATAGCATTTGTCAATATCACACAATTTGTCATTACATCATTTGGTCAACATCACATCAATTGTCATCCCAGCAATTGGCAACATCACAGCATTTGTCCCATCAGCAACTGTTAGCTTAATAGCATTTGTCAACATCACATAATGTGTCATCACATCATTTGGTAAACATCATATCAATTGTCATCACAACAATTGTCAACATCACAGCATTTGTCCCCACAGCAACTATTAACTTAATAGCATTTGTCAATATCACATAATTTGTCATCACATCATTTGGTAAACATCACATCAATTGTCATCACAACAATTGTCAACATCACAGCATTTGTCCCCACAGCAACTGTTAACTTAATAGCATCTGTCAATATATCATAATCTGTCATCACATCATTTGGTCAACGTCACATCAATTGTCATCCCAGCAATTGTCAACATCACAGCATTTGTCCCCACAGCAACTGTTAGCTTAATAGCATTTGTCAATATCACATAATTTGTCATCACATCATTTGGTAAACATCACATCAATTGTCATCACAACAATTGTCAATATTACAGTATTTGTCCCCACAGCAACTGTTAGCTTAATAGCATTTGTTAATATCACATAATTTGTCATCACATCATTTGGTCAAAATCACATCTATTGTCACCACAACAATTGTCAACCTCACAGAATTTGTCCTCACAGCAACTGTTAGCTAATAGCATTTGTCAATATCACATAATTTGTCATCACATCATTTGGTCAACATCACATCAATTGTCATCCCAGCAATTGTCAACATCACAGCATTTGTCCCCACATCAACTGTTAACTTAATAGCATTTGTCAATATCACATAATTTGTCATCGCATCATTTGGTAAACATCACATCAATTGTCATCACAACAATTGTCAACATCACAGCATTTGTCCCCACAGCAACTGTTAGCTTAATAGCATTTGTCAATATCACATAATTTGTCATCACATCATTTGGTCAACATCACATCAATTGTCATCACAACAATTGTCACCATCACAGCATTTGTCCCCACAGCAACTGTTAGCTTAATAGCATTTGTCAATATCACATAATTTGTCATCACATCATTTGGTCAAAATCACATAAATTGTCATCCCAGCAATTGTCAACACCACAGCATTTGTCCCCACAGCAACTGTTAGCTTAATAGCATTTGTCAATATCACATAATTTGTCATCACATCATTTGGTAAACATCACATCAATTGTCATCACAACAATTGTCAACATCACAGCATTTGTCCCCACAGCAACTGTTAACCTAATAGCATTTGTCAATATCACACAATTTGTCATCACATCATTTGGTCAACATCACATCAATTGTCATCCCAGCAATTGTCAACATCACAGCATTTGTCCCCACAGCAACTGTTAGCTTAATAGCATTTGTCAATAACACATAATTTGTCATCACATCATTTGGTCAACATCACACCAATTGTCATCACAACAATTGTCAACATCACATTATTTGTCCCCACAGCAACTGTTAGCTTGATAGCATTTGTCAATATCACATAATTTGTCATCACATCATTTGGTCAACATCACATCAATTGTCATCCCAGCAATTGTCAACATCACAGCATTTGTCCCCACAGCAACTGTTAACCTAATAGCATTTGTCAATATCACATAATTTGTCCCCACAGCAACTGTTAACTTAATTGCATTTGTCATTATCACATAATTTGTCATCACATCATTTGGTAAACATCTTATCAATTGTCATCACAACAATTGTCAACATCACAGCATTTGTCCCCACAGCAACTGTTAGCTTAATAGCATTTGTCAATATCACATAATTTGTCCCCACAGCAACTGTTAACTTAATTGCATTTGTCATTATCACATAATTTGTCATCACATCATTTGGTAAACATCACATCAATTGTCATGACAACAATTGTCAACATCACAGCATTTGTCCCCACAGCATCTGTTAGCTTAATAGCATTTGTCAATATCACATAATTTGTCATCACATCATTTGGTAAACATCACATCAATTGTCATCACAACAATTGTCAATATTACAGTATTTGTCCCCACAGCAACTGTTAGCTTAATAGCATTTGTTAATATCACATAATTTGTCATCACATCATTTGGTCAAAATCACATCAATTGTCACCACAACAATTGTCAACCTCACAGAATTTGACCTCACAGCAACTGTTAGCTAATAGCATTTGTCAATATCACATAATTTGTCATCACATCATTTGGTCAACATCACATCAATTGTCATCCCAGCAATTGTCAACATCACAGCATTTGTCCCCACATCAACTGTTAACTTAATAGCATTTGTCAATATCACATAATTTGTCATCGCATCATTTGGTAAACATCACATCAATTGTCATCACAACAATTGTCAACATCACAGCATTTGTCCCCACAGCAACTGTTAACTTAATAGCATTTGTCAATATCACATAATTTGTCATCACATCATGTGGTAAACATCACACCAATTGTCATCACAACAATTGTCAACATCACATCATTTGTCCCCACAGCAACTGTTAGCTTAATAGCATTTGTCAATATCACATAATTTGTCATCACATATTTTGGTCAACATCACATCAATTGCCATCCCAGCAATTTTCAACATCACAGCATTTGTCCCCACAGCAACTGTTAGCTTAATAGCATTTGTCAATATCACATAATTTGTCATCACATCATTTGGTCAACATCACATCAATTGTCATCCCAGCAATTGTCAACATCACAGCATTTGTCCCTACAGCAGCTATTAGCTTAATAGCATTTGTCAATATCACATAATGTGTCATCACATCATTTATTAAACATCACATCAATTGTCATGACAACAATTGTCAACATCACAGCATTTGTCCCCACAGCAACTGTTAGCTTAATAGCATTTGTCAATATCACACAATTTGTCATTACATCATTTGGTCAACATCACATCAATTGTCATCCCAGCAATTGGCAACATCACAGCATTTGTCCCATCAGCAACTGTTAGCTTAATAGCATTTGTCAACATCACATAATGTGTCATCACATCATTTGGTAAACATCATATCAATTGTCATCACAACAATTGTCAACATCACAGCATTTGTCCCCACAGCAACTATTAACTTAATAGCATTTGTCAATATCACACAATTTGTCATCACATCATTTGGTAAACATCACATCAATTGTCATCACAACAATTGTCAACATCACAGCATTTGTCCCCACAGCAACTGTTAACTTAATAGCATCTGTCAATATATCATAATCTGTCATCACATCATTTGGTCAACGTCACATCAATTGTCATCCCAGCAATTGTCAACATCACAGCATTTGTCCCCACAGCAACTGTTAGCTTAATAGCATTTGTCAATATCACATAATTTGTCATCACATCATTTGGTAAACATCACATCAATTGTCATCACAACAATTGTCAATATTACAGTATTTGTCCCCACAGCAACTGTTAGCTTAATAGCATTTGTTAATATCACATAATTTGTCATCACATCATTTGGTCAAAATCACATCAATTGTCACCACAACAATTGTCAACCTCACAGAATTTGACCTCACAGCAACTGTTAGCTAATAGCATTTGTCAATATCACATAATTTGTCATCACATCATTTGGTAAACATCACATCAATTGTCATCCCAGCAATTGTCAACATCACAGCATTTGTCCCCACATCAACTGTTAACTTAATAGCATTTGTCAATATCACATAATTTGTCATCGCATCATTTGGTAAACATCACATCAATTGTCATCACAACAATTGTCAACCTCACAGAATTTGTCCTCACAGCAACTGTTAGCTAATAGCATTTGTCAATATCACATAATTTGTCATCACATCATTTGGTCAACATCACATCAATTGTCATCCCAGCAATTGTCAACATCACAGCATTTGTCCCCACATCAACTGTTAACTTAATAGCATTTGTCAATATCACATAATTTGTCATCGCATCATTTGGTAAACATCACATCAATTGTCATCACAACAATTGTCAACATCACAGCATTTGTCCCCACAGCAACTGTTAGCTTAATAGCATTTGTCAATATCACATAATTTGTCCCCACAGCAACTGTTAACTTAATTGCATTTGTCATTATCACATAATTTGTCATCACATCATTTGGTAAACATCACATCAATTGTCATCCCAGCAATTGTCAACATCACAGCATTTGTCCCCACAGCAACTGTTAGCTTAATAGCATTTGTCAATATCACATAATTTGTCATCACATCATTTGGTCAACATCACATCAATTGTCATCACAACAATTGTCACCATCACAGCATTTGTCCCCACAGCAACTGTTAGCTTAATAGCATTTGTCAATATCACATAATTTGTCATCACATCATTTGGTCAAAATCACATAAATTGTCATCCCAGCAATTGTCAACACCACAGCATTTGTCCCCACAGCAACTGTTAGCTTAATAGCATTTGTCAATATCACATAATTTGTCATCACATCATTTGGTAAACATCACATCAATTGTCATCACAACAATTGTCAACATCACAGCATTTGTCCCCACAGCAACTGTTAACCTAATAGCATTTGTCAATATCACACAATTTGTCATCACATCATTTGGTCAACATCACATCAATTGTCATCCCAGCAATTGTCAACATCACAGCATTTGTCCCCACAGCAACTGTTAACCTAATAGCATTTGTCAATATCACATAATTTGTCCCCACAGCAACTGTTAACTTAATTGCATTTGTCATTATCACATAATTTGTCATCACATCATTTGGTAAACATCACATCAATTGTCATTATAACAATTGTCAACATCACAGCATTTGTCCCCACAGTATCTGTTAGCTTAATAGCATTTGTCAATATCACATAATTTGTCATCACATCATTTGGTCAACATCACATCAATTGTCATCACAACAATTGTCAACATCACAGCATTTGTCCCCACAGCAACTGTTAACTTAATAGCATTTGTCAATATCACATAATTTGTCATCACATCATTTGGTCAACATCACATCAATTGTCATCCCAGCAATTGTCAACATCACAGCATTTGTCCCCACAGCAACTGTTAGCTTAATAGCATTTGTCAATATCACATAATTTGTCATCACATCATTTGGTAAACATCACATCAATTGTCATCACCACAATTGTCAACATCACATCATTTGTCCCCACAGCAACTGTTAACCTAATAGCATTTGTCAATATCACATAATTTGTCATCACATCATTTGGTAAACATCACATCAATTGTCATTACAACAATTGTCAACATCACAGCATTTGTCCCCACAGCAACTGTTAACTTAAAAGCATTTGTCAATATCACATAATTTGTCATCACATCATTTGGTAAACATCACATCAATTGTCATCACAACAATTGTCACCATCACAGCATTTGTCCCCACAGCAACTGTTAGCTTAATAGCATTTGTCAATATCACATAATTTGTCATCACATCATTTGGTCAACATCACATCAATTGTCATCCCAGCAATTGTCAACATCACAGCATTTGTCCCAACAGCAACTATTAGCTTAATAGCATTTGTCAATATCACATAATGTATCATCACATCATTTGGTAAACATCACATCAATTGTCATCACAACAATTGTCAACATCACAGCATTTGTCCCCACAGCTACTGTTAGCTTAATAGCATTTGTCAATATCACACAATTTGTCATCACATCATTTGGTCAACATCACATCAATTGTCATCCCAGCAATTGTCAACATCACAGCATTTGTCCCCACAGCAACTGTTAGCTTAATAGAATTTGTCAATATCACATAATTTGTCATCACATCATTTGGTAAACATCACATCAATTGTCATCCCAACAATTGTCAACATCACAGCATTTGTCCCCACAGCAACTGTTAGCTTAATAGCATTTGTCAACATCACATAATTTGTCATCACATCATTTGATAAACATCGTATCAATTGTCATCACAACAATTGTCAACATCACAGCATTTGTTCCCACAGCAATTGTTAACTTAATATCATTTGTCAATATCACATAATTTGTCATCACATCATTTGGTAAACTTCACATCAATTGTCATCACAACAATTGTCAACATCACAGCATTTGTCCCCACAGCAACTGTTAGCTTAATAGCAATTGTCAATATCACATAATTTGTCATCACATCATTTGGTCAACATCACATCAATTGTCATCCCAGCAATTGTCAACATCACAGCATTTGTCCCCACAGCAACTATTAGCTTAATAGCATTTGTCAATATCACATAATTTGTCATCACATCATTTGTTCAACATCACATCAATTGTCATCTAAACAATTGTCAACATCACATCATTTGTCCCCACAGCAACTGATAGCTTAATAGCATTTGTCAATATCACATAATTTGTCATCACATAATTTGGTCAACATCACATCAATTGTCATCCCAGCAATTTTCAACATCACAGCAATTGTCCCCACAGCAACTGTTAGCTTAAAAGCATTTGTCAATATCACATAATTTGTCATCACATCATTTGGTAAACATAACATCAATTGTCATCACAACAATTGTCACCATCACAGCATTTGTCCCCACAGCAACTGTTAGCTTAATAGCATTTGTCAATATCACATAATTTGTCATCACATCATTTGGTCAACATCACATCAATTGTCATCCCAGCAATTGTCAACATCACAGCATTTGTCCCAACAGCAACTATTAGCTTAATAGCATTTGTCAATATCACATAATGTATCATCACATCATTTGGTAAACATCACATCAATTGTCATCACAACAATTGTCAACATCACAGCATTTGTCCCCACAGCAACTGTTAACTTAATAACATTTGTCAATATCACATAATTTGTCATCACATCATTTGGTAAACATCAAATCAATTGTCATCACAACAATTGTCAACATCACAGCATTTGTCCCCACAGCAACTGTTAGCTTAATAGCATTTTTCAATATCACACAATTTGTCATCACATCATTTGGTCAACATCACATCAATTGTCATCCCAGCAATTGTCAACATCACAGCATTTGTCCCCACAGCAACTGTTAGCTTAATAGCATTTGTCAACATCACATAATTTGTCATCACATCATTTGGTAAACATCATATCAATTGTCATCACAACAATTGTCAACATCACAGCATTTGTCCCCACAGCAACTGTTAACTTAATAGCATTTGTCAATATCACATAATTTGTCATCACATCATTTGGTAAACATCACATCATTTGTCATCACAACAATTGTCAACATGACAGCATTTGTCCCCAAAGCAACTGTTAACTTAATAGCATTTGTCAATATATCATAATCTGTCATCACATCATTTGGTAAACATCACATCAATTGTCATCACAACAATTGTCAACATCACATCATTTGTCCCCACAGAAATTGTTAACCTAATAGCATTTGTCAATATCACATAATTTGTCATCACATGATTTGGTAAACATCACATCAATTGTCATTACAACAATTGTCAACATCACAGCATTTGTCAAAACAGCAACTGTTAGCTTAATAGCATTTGTCAATATCACATAATTTGTCATCACATCATTTGGTAAACATCACATCAATTGTCATCCCAACAATTGTCAACATCACAGCATTTGTCCCCACAGCAACTGTTAGCTTAATAGCATTTGTCAACATCACATAATTTGTCATCACATCATTTGATAAACATCGTATCAATTGTCATCACAACAATTGTCAACATCACAGCATTTGTCCCCACAGCAACTGTTAACTTAATATCATTTGTCAACATCACATAATTTGTCATCACATCATTTGGTAAACATCACATCACTTGTAATCACAACAATTGTTAACATCACAGCATTTGTCAAAACATCAACTGTTAACTTAATAGCATTTGTCAATATCACATAATTTGTCATCACATCATTTGGTAAACATCACATCAATTGTCATCACAACAATTGTCAACATCACAGCATTTGTCAAAACATCAACTGTTAGCTTAATAGCATTTGTCAATATCACATAATTTGTCATCACATCATTTGGTCAACATCACATCAATTGTCATCGCAGCAATTGTCAACATCACAGCATTTGTCCCCACAGCAACTGTTAGCTTAATAGCATTTGTCAACATCACATAATTTGTCATCACATCATTTGGTAAACATCGTATCAATTGTCATCACAACAATTGTCAACATCACAGCATTTGTCACCACAGCAACTGTTAACTTAATATCATTTGTCAATATCACATAATTTGTCATCACATCATTTGGTAAACATCACATCAATTGTCATCACAACAGTTGTCAACATAACAGCATTTGTCACCACAGCAACTGTTAACTTTATAGCATTTGTCAATATCACATAATTTGTCATCACATCATTTGGTCAACGTCACATCAATTGTCATCCCAGCAATTGTCAACATCACAGCATTTGTCCCCACAGCAACTGTTAGCTTAATAGCATTTGTCAATATCACATAATTTGTCTTCACATCATTTGGTCAACATCACATCAATTGTCATCACAACAATTGTCAACATCACAGCATTTGTCCCCACAGCAACTGTTAACTTAATAGCATTTGTCAATATCACATAATTTGTCATCACATCATTTGGTCAACGTCACATCAAATGTCATCCCAGCAATTGTCAACTTCACAGCATTTGTCCCCACAGCAACTGTTAGCTTAATAGCATTTGTCAATAACACATAATTTGTCATCACATCATATGGTCAACATCACATCAATTGTCATCACAACAATTGTCAACATTACATCATTTGTCCCCACAGAGACTGTTAGCTTAATAGCATTTGTCAATATCACATAATTTGTCATCACATAATTTGGTCAACATCACATCAATTGTCATCCCAGCAATTTTCAACATCACAGCATTTGTCCCCACAGCAACTGTTAACTTAAAAGCATTTGTCAATATCACATAATTTGTCATCACATCATTTGGTAAACATCACATCAATTGTCCTCACAACAATTGTCAACATCACAGAATTTTTACCCACTGCAACTGTTAGCTTAATAGCATTTGTCAACATCACATAATTTGTCATCACATCATTTGGTCAACATCACATCAATTGTCATCCCAGCAATTGTCAACATCACAGCATTTGTCCCCACAGCAACTGTTAACTTAATAGCATTTGTCAATATCACATAATTTGTCATCACATCATTTGGTAAACATCACATCAATTGTCATCACAACAATTGTCAATATCACAGCATTTGTCCCCACAGCGACTGTTAAGCAACTGTAGCTTAATAGCATTTGTCAACATCACAAATTGTGTCATTGCCAAAGCAATTGCTAATGTCAGAGCATATGTCAACGTCACATCATGTGTCATTACAGCAATTGTCATCATCACTTTATATGTCATCAAACCATTTGTCATCAACACAGAATTGGTCAAAGTCACATAATTTATCATCATCACATCGTAATCGCATAATTTGTCATCATCACATCAATTGTCATCATCACATCAATTGTCATCATCACATAATTTGTGAACATCACAGCATTTGTCATCATCACAGCAATTAACATTATCAAAGCATTTATCAACATAACATCAATTGTCATCATCACAGCATTTGTCATCATCAAACCATTTGTCAACATCACATCAATTGTCATCATCACAGCATGTGTCAACATCACATCGTTTGTTACCATCACAGCAATTGCCAACACCAAAGCGTTTGTCAAAATCACAACATTTGTCAACATCACAGCAATTGTGGTCATCACAGCATTTGCCATTATCACAGCATTTGTACTAATCACATCATTTGTCATCATCACAGTATTTGTCAACACCGCCTCATTTTTCAGCATCACACAAATTGTCGTCATCACAGCATCTGTCAGCACAGCAATTGTCATTATCGCAGCAGTCATCGTCATCATAGCATTTGTTATGATCACAGCAGTGATCATCAACATAGTATTGTTTTAATATCGCAGCGGTAATCATCATCACAGCCTTTGTCATCATGACAGCATGTGCCATTATCATAGCATGTGTCATCATCACCCAAATGACATCATCACAGCAATTATTATCATTAGAACATTTGTCATCACAGGAACTGTCATCATCACAAATGATGTGATGATGACAATTGCTGTGACGATGAGAATATCATCAGGCATTAGGAAGGAGGACTGTGAGGTTATGGTGGAGGATATTAGACGGATACTGGAGATGGCTAAAGACACAGTGCCAAGCCGAGTTGGGTGCGGTGCATCCATATGAGTAACATGAATGATGGGGACTTGGAGGAAATGGCTCTTTGTTTCAACCTAAGCGTGACTACTGCGGAAATACCCCAAGATTGGTTGCACAGATACCTGGTCCCACTCCCAAAGCCAGGTAAGGATCACTCCAGACTTATTAGATACTGAATTATAACTCTGCAAAACATCTTACGCAAAGGCCTCGCAAGGATAGTAGCACGTAGGCTCTAGCGACATTTGGAAAGTCGTAATCAGCTTCCCAAAGAGCTCGGGAGTTCCCGGCCTGGGAAGGACACCTGGGCTAAATGCGGCAACTTTTGCATTTAATGTCTATGAGGGCTTCCATGATAAACAAGAGACAGTGACTGTAGCTCTTTACCTGGAGGATACATATAACAGGGTCAGGTATGATCGGTTGATATACGCTCTGCTGGACATGGGGGTCTGCCATTACCTTGTCAGATGGTTGCGGCAGTCCTTTATGAGCGTTCGGTTGCTCTGCGCATGGGTTACTGGACTTCGGACCCCTGAATGATTACACCTGGGTTGCCGCAGGGATCTGCCTTGTCCCCAGTGCTCTTTAATGTCTGCACCAGCAAAGTCGCAGCTATTGAGACACCAGATGTTGGTAGTATCTTGACATTTGCAGATGATGTGCTGGCGTACAGAAGGGCAGAGAAGGGACAGTTTGGTTGAAGGCTTAGCCTATAGTTGGCAGTAAACAGGTTCGCGGAGTGGTGCATTGACACAGGGCCGATATAAACCCAGACAATGCATTGGTTGTGTGGTTCCCCCCGATTACGTGATTGTGAAGGCAGATGTCCCATGTATTATATTGAATGGGTGTCCTATTAGTAGAGAGAGTAAATTTAAGTAATTGGGTATCACCTTTGACAGGTGTATGTCTTTTAAGGTTCACGTGAAAGCTTTGGTGATGAAGGCTGGTAGGGGACTTAATGCATTGAGGGCTGATGGCAGCAACCGGAGTAGAGCAGAGGATGATTTCCGGGCGCTTTGAGCAGTTAATAACTTCTGTAATTGAGAATGGTTTGTGACTGCTGACAGTATCAAAGAGCCAGCTTGAAAGGTTGGAGCGCATACAGAACGCTGCCATGCGGGTGATCCTGGCGTGCACAAAGGACACACCGATTATATACTTGAGGCATGGGGCCCTTAATTCCTTAATTCAAATGGTACCTGAGAGATGCTGCAGATAACGATCACACCCTGCATGAAGCCATTGAAATGGTCAAGGGTCATAGACAAGGACGAGGCAGGATATATATATATATATATATATATATATATATATATATATATATATATATATATATATATTCTTCTTCTTCAGCGTTCCGAGCCATTGAGGTTCTTTGCTGCAGATACAATCCGCCTCCATTCGTCTCTCTGGTGGACCTTCTCTTGCCAGTCGTTGATTCCAAGTGCTTGTAGGTCTGTATATGTATTATCTCTCCACCGCCTTCTTGGTCTACCACGGGGTCTACGGTCATCTATTTCCTGAGTGTAAGCGAGTTTTGTTTCCCTATTATCTTCCATTCTTTCTATATATATATATATATATATATATATATATATATATATATATATATATATATATATATATATATATATATATATAAAGAGTGGGTTTAATAGTAAGACTGGGTCGTGGGTGCAGGGAAGGGACACCAAGACCCGCATTAGATATATGGTGTTAGACATGGGTTGTGTAGTCTACACAGCACTCGGTGGATAACCCACTGACAACTAACTAATTTCACACACACACACACACACACACACACACACACACACACACACACACACTGAGCCAGTACTTTAACGCTTATCAAAACATTGACAAGACATGACATGTACGAAGACAGTTCATATTTCTGTATTTGCATTTCTGCATGTTTATGGGTGATATGAGTCATTATTTATACACATTTTACTATCATTCTATATAAACATATTAGTCGTTTTTGTTTTTTTAAAGTTGCGTATCCCTTACGGGACGTTGCAGTCAACACCAGCTGCTATTGATGTCCTAGGCAAGTGTTACGTTCAGTAGTTTCCCATTGCTTTCTGAACGACCGGCTCCCATACCAGCACGTTATAACACAACGCGACACGGTCTGCTGCACAAATCGGTCGCAGCTGAGCTTCGAACGCCTAGTACCCGGCTCACGAACCGCGTTCGCAAGCCTTTAGCCATGGAGCCGTCTATTAGTCGTTATTTGTGTATATTTCAAATGATTATATGTATTAAACACTCGAGATTCGACATGCATTCTGCAACAATTGTTTGATCTAACGCCTTCATGCTGTGTTTTACCAGGCCGCAGTGAGGGAGCACCCTCCCAACCATGCTTTCGCTGTCGTCGACTGCATCCAAGAGCAGGAACTCTGCGCCCGCGAGGATGCCACCAGACTTCCCATTTTTAAGCTCTACTCCAACGGCTTTGATCTGAGCACCATCAGAGACGTGAATAAATTCTGCGCCGACAACATACACAAGTTGATGAAGGGGACTCCGGTTCTGACCCAGCCGAGAACGAACTTGACCCGTGGGTACATGCAGGGAAGATGATTCTCTGTCGCTCAGTATAACGCCGCCATTGTTGCTTCCGTGTATTGTAATGCACGGCACGCAATGCATAAGTAAGGCGAAGTGATCGCTGTTTTTTTTACAAACATCCATCACGGGCAAGGTAGCTCATCATGTAGTAAGGAGCCAAAACTCACACAGTGTATCGCCTTCTGTAACAAGAGCCAAGAATCAGACAATATATCCGGTTCTGTATTAAGGAGCCAAGAATGGGACAATATATCCTGTTCTGTATTAAGGAGTCAATAATTAGACAATATATCCCATTCTGCATTAAAGAGTCAATAATTAGACAATATATCCCATTAAATATGAATGAGTCAATAATTGGACAATATATCCCATTCTATATTATGTAGTCAATAATCACATACTATATCCCATTCTGTATTAATGAGTCAATAATCAGACAATATATCCCGTTCTGTATTAAGTAGTCAAGAATCACATACTATATCCCGTTCTGTATTAAGTAGTCAAGAATCACATACTATATCCCGTTCTGTATTAAGTAGTCAAGAATCGCATACTATATCCCATTCTGTATTAAGTAGTCAAGAATCGCATACTATATCCCATTCTGTATTAAGTAGTCAAGAATCACATACTATATCCCGTTCTGTATTAAGTAGTCAAGAATCACATACTATATCCCGTTCTGTATTAAGGAACCAAGAATGAGCCAATATATTCTGTTCTGAATTTAAAAAACAAACAAACTAGGAATTAGACATAATAGCACACCCAGTACTCTGAAAGCAAGAATAAGACAATAGGACACACCCAGTATTCAGAAACTAAAAATCAGACAATAAGTCACATCCTGTATTCAGAAACCGAGAATCAGACAATAGACCATATCGAGTATTCCGAAACCAAGAATTAGACAATAGACCATATCCAGTATTCAGAAACCATAAAACAGACAATAGACCATATCCAGTATTCCGAAACCAAGAATCAGACAATAGACCATATCCAGTATTCAGAGACCAAGAAACAGACAATAGACCATATCCAGTATTCAGAAGCCAAGAATCAGACAATAGACCATATCCAGTATTCAGAGACCAAGAAACAGACAATAGACCATATCCAGTATTCAGAAGCCAAGAATCAGACAATAGACCATATCCAGTATTCAGAAACCAAGAATCAGACAATAGACCATATCCAGTAAACAGAGACCAAGAAAGAGACAATAGACCATATCCAGTATACAGAGACCAAGAATCAGACAATAGACCATATCCAGTATACAGAGACCAAGAAAGAGACAATAGACCATCCAGTATTCAGAAACCATAAAGCAGACATGCCAAGGGTGACATTTTAGTCTGCCCCAAGGACTCTCGAATTGTATGCCGTAAAACGCAGCAAGCAAAGAAACACTCAATCTTCACGATGTAGTGTAGTCTCTCTAAGCATTGCTGGCAATAAAGCATCTCCAGCTATTGCCAAACTGAGTCATTGTTGTACATTCTACTACTCCGCTCCCGGACCACATCGTGATGCTGTCTGTCCATTCATACATTCAAATAAAGTGACTAAACTTGTTTTGTCCTTTGTTTATCGATAACCGTTGCGTTATAGAATTATTGTCAGATAGTTTTGACAATTTGTCTCAAATATGTACTAGGATATTTACTGACAAGTGGAGGCGACTAACATTATTCTGATGACATAACCCCTTGTGTGTGGGTTGGCCTCAAGTATAGAGTGGGCTGCATGTCACCGCGTGCACCCATGGCGTGATTGTTTACTGTACTTATACTTTTAATAACGACAAGATGATCGACTTCATTGCACCGGGTTTTATCCAATATGGCCTGTATCTGCTAGATGGCCTGCTAAAGACTCATACAAAGCACAAACTCCGTAGCTCCACCAATAACCTCCAGGAGTTTTCCGAGAATGTTACACTCTTGAACAGAACAATGTAGGCCGGTATCAAACCCACAACCTTTGGAGCGAGGTGCAGGTGATGTGACTACTACGCCACGGAGACTTCCCTTGTGTACTCCTAGGAAAGGGCAGAGAGACACGTAATCAGACTGCTACTGATACCAACAGAGTTTTGACTCTTCGCTGTCTGTTGAAGATGAGGGCGGAGCACTATGGAAATCTCAGGCTTGACCATGGAAATCCTATAGGAAAAAAGGGAGATTTTCTTAAAAGTGTATGGATAGGATGGAACGGGATGGGACAGGCATAAATTACCATTTGACAGGACAGAAAAACAAGTCCCATGGGACGGGATGGAATGGGACATGCATAAATTACCACGCAATGTAAATTATGTAACATGGACAACCCTGGAGAATCTCCTTATGATAACTGAAGCTGCGGCTGTGACTCCAGCGGTCTGATGGATGTAGGGCAGCATGGCCAGACATGTTGTGTTGTTTACGGACTCGCAAGTCTGATTCGGAAAATGAACCCGGGAATGTTGCGAGTGGAGAGGCTAGCACAGAGATTGTCTGCCCAGAGCATGCAGGTGTGCGGGGCCATGAAGAGGCTGGTAGATTAGCTGCTACGACCCCTCAGCAGAGCTACTGTATGATCAACGTGATGTGGTGAATGTCCTCTGGGATAGTGCAGCTGAACAGTCGGAGTACTCCTTTCTGGAAAGACTGGCTCAGAAGGGAGTAAGTAGAGTGTGTGGGCAATACTAAATGTGTAGAAGAAAAGTCTGGCGGACTTTTAATGAAACTTGCTACCGGAATAAGTACTAAGGGAACTCTTTGGTAGCTTTTGAAGAGAGGGACTGAGCAATATGGGGATGTCCCAGGTGCAATACTGTCGATTTAAAAAAAAAATATTCAGCGAGGTTTTGCTTCTTACAATAACAATTGCTTTTGGGGGGGGGGGGGGAGCTTTGAGATTTTAAAGCTGAGAGAATCTACTTCATTGGACCAAGGTTGTTCATATGGCTCGGTCTCTTTCGCTAAAACGGTATGTCCAAAGTGTTGACCAGGATAATAACTCTGTACCTCCAGCGGCAGGCCTTTACTCGGAGAACTGAGTGTCGGTCAGATCCTGTACTCACTCCCTGGCGTACCTTTATCTCCAGGCAATGATGCTAGGTCTGTTCTTCCACACGATCTCAAAGGTCTCTGACCACATCCAGACAATGTATCTGCCTGCTCATTTCCCACAACAACAGCATGACCTTGGGAAAAGATCAAACGGATGCTCCCTATCTTACATTTTCTTAACTGACGCATGCCACTCTGCACAAAGCATAGTCTTTGACTTTCTTAGCATGCTATGGGAGTCCATTACAATAACGGCACCTGTGTGCTTTTTATCCTCCAGCCAGCGGAACGCCGCAGTAACTGCCTCCACCTCCATTCTCAGACTAGATGTATCATATGCCATACTCTCCTACAATAAACACTGTCCATGAACCTTGTACCTGGGCTCGAATGTTGGTGTATCAGCTGTTGTACCTCTCATTCAGTGCTGCCTGCTGGCCAGTCTCTACACTCCCGCTGAGCTGAGCTAGGAATTGACACAACTGCACTCAGAACAGTTACATATGCTCTCCATCCCCTCGTTCAACAGCCAGTGAACAGTCATACTACTAATCATTCCCACTGATATCTTATTAAACGTTCTCATTGTCTTCCCGCCCAGTTATGAGATTCTTCCAAAACCCCTGATGATACCCTGCAATATCATTATTTCCACATAAGAGTTCTCAATCTGTTTCCCACTTGGTCCCATAGACGATCGACCACCTCTCCCGTGTCCATAATCAATCTACCATCAAGAGGTGCATTCCCTGCCTGTCTATCAGCCTGTTCCTTCCCCCATCGTTAAGACAAAACATCTATAAAATTCACACAATCTGTGAGCTTTGAAGCGACCCATTGTGACTATGACCTTTCTGGCATTCTGATCCCTACCTCAACTCTCTCAATGTTTTCAGGCATGCACAGTTCTATAAGTGTGTCCTCTGACAGAGTCACGACTAGGGTTGACCGCCCACCCATATCGGCATGGCACATGATGGATGGATCGATGGAGGAGTCGTGGCTACGCTGGGAGGTTAGGAATATTAAAGGTGGATGTTAAGTTGTGAGGTGGGGGTGCTTTGGGAAAATTAAAAGATGGCCATTTGTTGTTAAGAGATAGGGCTGTGGGGGTGGAGCCGTGGTGGCCGAAGTGTCTATGGGAGGCTTGGGGGATGTGGTAATCTTAAATGTGGTTGTTAAGTGGTGGGGTGGAAAAGTTTGGGGAAAAATGAAAAATAAACTTATGAAAAGTAAACGATGGCAATTCGTTGTTAAGAGAAGTTGTGACCGAGTTGACTATCGGGTTTGAGGTAGGAGAAGTGAGAGAAGTGGAAACATTGGTGGTGTGCAAGGATTAGGTGTACAATGCTCTTCCACAAGGTTGTGGAATGGTCAGATATAGGTGTCTCTTCCTTGTTAAGGAATGGAGCTCGGAGGAGATGGGGAGGTGGGAGGAGTGAGGTCGGTGGAAATATTGGCGGTATGTAAGTGTTAGGGATACGATGATCTTCTACGGAGTGGCGGAATGGCCAGATACAGGCGTCCATTCCTTGATGAGAGTCGAGATGGCAAAGTGGCTAGCGGGGTAATTTGGGGGTGGCTCTACGATGATAGAGATGGGCGGAATGGCTAGAGAGATGGATCCGTGATGGGTAAGGTTGGTGGAGTGGTTATATATGGGCAGAATGACTTGAAGTTGGAAGTAAAGGGTCTCTGTCCGCGTGAGAGTGTCTCAGTTTTGCGGTCTAGTGATTAACAGCAGAGTGGCTAGCGGAATGGATCCATGATGGGTGAGGTGGGTGGAGTGGCTAGATATAGGCGGAATGGCTTGAAGTGGGAAGTAAGGGTCCATGTCCATGTGTGGGTCGCTCAATCGTGAGGTCTAGTGAGTACCAGTCGAAGAAGGGTTTCAAACCCAGTTGCCGTTCTAGAGGGAGAGACTGAGACAGGTGGGCTGAAACCGTGTGTCACGAAGTCGATCCACTTATCTGTAACCCTCAACTTGCAGCACACTAACTGTCTACACTTGGTGCTGTCCGCTTTGACATCCGTTGGCCGGCAATAAAAAAGGGTCATAAAAATGGGTCGTATACAGCTTCACACGCCATTCGCACTTCCATTAAACCAGCTATGAACAGCGATCTGTGTATTTAACCGCCAGTATAGCTACCTGGCTGGCAACAATAATGGTCAAATAGACAGGTATATTGTATTTCGATTTTAAATTGTCCGATTCATGATAGCAGTGTAAACCGCATTCGCTTCCATTCGGAGATTTAATTATGTGTTCTGTGTGTGTTTCTTAACATCAGTCTGTTCAAATAAGAATGAAACTAGGACAGGTTTAGCAAACCGATAAGGAATTTATTTGCTCAAGTACTACTGCTCATGAATCATTGGGGAAATTGAAAGAAATACGCAACTCTATCAGCGTTCACGCCGGAAACACCACATCGAACAACAAGCGACCAACAGCAACTAAATTTACATTACGAAACAGACAGGAGATATTCGCAACTTGGAATGTTACTGGTCTAGGAAATAAGGAACCATCTATCGTAGAGTTTATGAAAACATAAAATATGCAAATATTAGGACTCGCAGATACTATGAAAAAAGGGGCAGAACACAAACAAGAACACATGACAATTACGTTCTTATATGGAGTGGCGTCGACCAGCGAGCTACAGCTAAACATGGAGTGGATGTTTGGTAATCCAGAAAAAGCGAAAGCCATTATCAACACTAAATTTACATCGGAAAGGATAATACTAGTACAGAGCAAAGAAAGAAATAGAACAACAACTTTTATACAAACATACGCCCCATGTAACAACACTTACAGCGACGAAGACAAAGACTAGTATTTTGATAAACTTGCAGACACGTTAAATAATGTCAGGGAGACAGATGAACGTTTGTGATGGGTGATTTTAACGGACGAATAGGCACACGAAGAACACCGTGGGATGATTGCATGGGGCAATTCAGCGACACAGAGACTAATTGTAACAGATATGGTCAACACCTACGCAACATATGCTACGAACACGGACTAATAATAGTAAATAGTTTTTTTCAATATCGTCGTAGCCACATCAAAGACTGGTATAAATGGAATGACATAGATCAAGCATTTCAAATTGACTGTATTCCACTTAGAAAATTAGACAGAAGACTACTAATAGGGACGTTCATTTGAAACCCGTTCTAATGGTTTTATTACAAAAGCATGAACGAAACATTAACAGGTGTGGCAGAATTAAACAAAGCATACATTTTGAATCAATTATGCACCATGGGTTGGTCAGAAGAAGTTGCCGTAGGCATTCAGGCAAGCATCCCATTGCTTAGGTAGGCGGCAATACCGTCTGCAAAAAAGTATTGTGGTTGCTCACTGAACCAAGTGTTTACCGCGTTCATTAAGTCTGCATCTGTGTGAATTCGTTGCCACTTGAGAGCTTTTTTTAGAGGTCCGAACAAATGAAAATCACATGGTGACAAATCAGGACTATAGGCTGGATGTTTCAGAATGGCCCACTTCTTCCTTGCTAATGCTTCCTGCACAATCTTTGCGACATGCGGACGAGCATTATCGTGTAATCACACCGCAAAAAAGCATGCCGGGTCGTTTATTCCTGATGGCTTTTTGCAGCTTGTCTAGTGTTTGCAAGTAGTGGGACGAGTTGATGTTGACTCCAGGTTCTTTAAAGTCGGCCAACAATAGCCTTTCATGGTCGGTCTCTCGGTTGTTGTTTACTCCTGCCCTTCCTCGACTGGGCTCTGACGTCATTCCGGGTCGTGACCAATGGCTGAGCTCCATTTCGGTTATATTTAGAATATTGTTGACCCCTTTTTGAATCAGCTCTATTTTTCAAATTTAGATGATGTACATTTCATCTTTCTTCTTAAACTATAGACGCTAATTTCTTAATTAGTAAATTTGAATTTAATTCAAATGGTGGAGGTTTTGGCCCTGTTCCTAGCTGGAGAGTAGTGGAGCAAACTCAAACAACGATGTGGCTGCTTGCACATGTCACGTCCCGAAGAGCTTCAATCCTACATTGCACACGATTTCCAATGAAACATGCATATCGGTTAACAATAATTATGGCAAGGCAGTCGATGGTTCCAGCTATCACAAGTTTGATATTAACTAGTTGTTTGTCATTCCGAGTCCATTTCACAAGGTTGATCACGGCAATTTTGCATACCACATTGTCTACTAAACTAAGTTCCGTTGTACCAGCTCCCTCAGATACAAGTGCTTTTTCTTGAAGTCTATCTAAAATAGAAATTTCCTGCGTTGTCCTATTCCATATCCCTTTGTCCTTTCACATAGGCAATATCGCCAAGTCTCCAACCAACCGTATCTGCTACGACGTCCACTGTCTTACAACAGCGTCTGCATTATTGATCTCATCAATATCGTCTACCTACCTTTTAGGGTTTCATCACTTAATACTAATAATCTGTTCAACTCTGACTTGTCTAATATCTCCAAGGAGCTCTGCCTCAAGGCAAGCTTAACTTTGCTTGTTGTTCTCTATGGCTATGTTTTTTTAATCTTCGTAGCCTGTAAGTAGCCATTTTTGTGTCTTAGACAAGAGAGATTGTCTCGTGGACCTAATATGTGACCTTGTAAAACATTAGTGTAAAACACGAAAACGCCTCATAGAAAACATAGCCAAAAAGAAGAGCAAAAGCTGAGTTCATCCTGCCTAGAGGCAGAGCGCCTTTGAGATAATAAACTATGATCAGCATGTACCATGCCAAGAGTCGTGGAGGGATCTGGTTCACCATCTCATACAATCACCAGACTCTTGGTGTAAATCTGTTCTTGTCCTGATTACTTGATGTGGCCAAGCCATCCCGGTATTCATTTCATTGTCTTCTCATTTCTCTTTCCCCCTTCAAATGTAAACCTGTGAGAGACTGTTATGTAAACATGAAGACACAAGAATGAGACAATGTATACACACTGAAAAACATATCAATCAATCATGTGCCATGCCGGAAAGCGTGGGCGGTCATGATTCGCCATTTCACTCGATCACCAGAGTCGTGGATCAGCTCAGTGTTCCTGTCTCGTCCATGCCATGTGGCCAAGCCATCCAGGTATTTTCCTCTCGGTCTTCCTCTTGGTCTGTTCCCCTCGATCTTGCCAGCTGTCACCAAGTTCTCCAATCCATTTCTTCTCATAACATGTCCAAAAAATTTTGACTGTCTACGTCTAATTTCTCTAATCAATCTACGATTTTCATTTGTCTCTTGTAGTACTTGGTCATTGGTTTTTCTATCTGTCCATGGTATTCTTTGCATTTTCCTCAGAAACCACATTTCTGCAGCCATCAGATGTTTTTCAGCTTGACTGCACATTGTCCAAGTTTCACATCCATACAAAAGAACAGGCTCTATGTATCCCCTCAACACTCTTTTTCTCGTTTCAATTGACATCATTTTATTGGTCAGAATGTTTTTCATCTTGCTAAAGGCTACTTTCGCAATGGCGATTCTTGTTCTAATCTCTTCAAGGCATCTGCCTGTCAAGAGGTAGCGTTAGACTCTCTCCACAATATGATTTCCTGCACTACAATGCATCAACGTTCACCTCAAGATCTATCTTGGCTCTAGGGTACCATGACTCTCTGCGACCATGAGTGGCTTGCGCCGACATTACTACACAGCATATATAACAGCTTCACGATGCATTCCAAGAACCAATCAACAAATGTGAGGTAGAGCGAACTATGGTATAATTACACATAGGTGACATCAGCTAACGGATCCGAATGAGTATGCGCATCTAGTCTTCAGACTTTCGCGCATTACAAGCACTCCCGTCCTTCCTTCACTAATCGTCTCCCCATCCCACTGTTAATGTTAGGAATCACGCTGGCTGTCTGCTATCATATTAATGTCTACATGATCATCTCCTACCTTACTTGTACCCGACTGGTAACCACTGTCGATTAGCCAACGTCTATGGCGCGATCATGATTCGGCCAGCACGCCTCAACATGCAACTCCAACGAATGCCAGCGATCAGTCAAGCCCGGACGATCTCCGTTGAATGGCAATACACAACCCGATCTACTCCCTGCAAATATCGAAGACTGGCCGCCGCGTCCTGGCTGGACTTCTGTGACTGGGGGTAGAACACGTCCTCTCACTTCGCAAGCTGGAACCCAAACTAATGCTTAAGCCGTTATGGCGTTAGGTGACGTCCTCGCATGACGTCTCAATCGCGTTCAATGTTGGTGTCACAATGTTCACCATTTGTGACACCCGTTATCTTCTTCATTGATGCGCTAACTCATCCATTCCCTGCATCACTGTCATTTACTACATGACAGCTTTGCCCCCTCTACAATGAAAATGATCGTTAGACCATTTTTTATGTTATCTTGACATGCAGGGAAATGTCCACGACGTAAATTACCCCCTATTGTGATAGACAACGCATTCACCGTCCTTGGACCTCAGTTTGTCAACATGAACCAATCTAGATCGTGGGATATTGAACACCGGACTAAAATACAAGTCCCGAACACCGCCACCTCTACATTCTATAAATGATCCCTGAGATGTTATCGCGTTAACATGCCCGACTACTTGTAACTAAACTAAGGCTCAAACACCGCCAGTTCATATACTAAGATCTGTTATCGCGTATATATGTTGACACCTTAAAACTACTAACAGTCTCTATATCCCCGAGTTCTGTCAGTTAAATAAAAACACCATCCAGTGTTGCATACCCAACGATCACATGATCCGTAGTCTACAACTTATTGTCCCTGACGTGAATACATATATCTCCACAACTGCATGTCGACCTGGTACACCCTCATTTCTTTTCGCCATAGCATAGGGAAAACTATTCTCAATATAACTGTGTTATATAACTATAGTGTGTTGTTCATTTGTTATATGTATTTATGTATCCTATAATGTGTAATGTTTACTATATGTTTGTGTCTATTAATTTTCTTTCATTCCTTTCTCTTACTTCATCCATCGTGAAAATGATATGTATGATGATTAATAGTTAACACAAAACATACTACTGACAATAATAACTACAACACATTAATGTACTGATAATTAAAATAACCAATATCAATCATCATAATAGTTATAAAAACAAAATATATAAACATAACATTAAAACAATAAACATATTCATTTATGAAACCTGTATATCACTTAAGATATACTTAATTAATTTGCTCGAAGATCCGCACAGACTCTGTCCTCGAGTTTATGTCCTCTCTTAAAAATTCCAATATAATGAATTTTCATATACTAACACAATTAAAATCATCTACAAACCACCGCCGATACTACCATAATAGCTTGTGACAGAATGAAGCCACACACATCGTTTATGCCACGTGACACTTTTCACCTGTTTCTCATATTGGCTTGTGACAGAATGAAGCCACACACATCGGTTATGCCACGTGAAACTTTTCCCCTGTTTCTCTGAAATAATAATAACAACAAGTGACTAAGTTACGTCTATACTTTCTTTTTAAGAAAAAAAATTATATATTTATCTGTGGTATTTCAGACTTAGCCACAGTCATCCTACCGTAATGTTACACTAAAAAAAAATAAAACAGAAACCATACATATATATATATATTTATATATACATAAAACTTTCATAGTTTATTTATAGTCTACTGAGTAGATCAGCTAGATTATTTTATGTTCTAAAAATTGAATTCCTAAAATGCAAATTCAGTTTTATTTGGCTCTATCGTAAAATCAAACATCCGAATGCGACAAAACAAACCATCTGTCTAGGAATGTACGATGATGTACTATTTCAGTATTATGGTTGATACGTTTGTGATGTCCTTAAATAATTAATGTAGAATGATAACGGATACTTCTGAAAACAAAAAGAAGGTATAAGAATTCCTATAACCAGAAAGGCGCTACTGGCGCGGTCATGTGTACAGAATCCTCCGCCATCTCAGATATGATCTATAAAACTATATAAATTTCGCCATGCTCGCTATTACTAAGTCTATTTGAGCATAGGTTTTAGATAAAGATAATCGCTCATAAAAATAAAAAAAAAATATGATTGTTAATATGAACAAGACAATGATACGAATACAGTACACTCCACTTATAACAATATTTATGATGACAATACAATCACAATGACGCTACATGTTTTATTTAAGGTTAGTGAAATTCATTTTGAGATGACCAAGAATTTCTTCCTAACAGATATTTAGCCAATTTCTGACCAGAATTCACCAATGATAGAGTAATTTTATAGCGTTTGTGTGATTCGTATACCTTTCTCCCAGAGTACACGACAAGATGTAATATTTTCCTACAACCTTGTGGAAGAATGTACACGATAGACAGTAAACCAGTACCATCCACCACCACACCATTATTTGCTGCGAGAATGATCTTAGAACTGATCTTTGAATGTGCTTCCTGCAAAGGAATTTCAGATTCGCCAACAGGTGCCGTTCGGCGGACTGTTCGAATACATTGTACAGAATTATCATATATACCTATAACATGGCTCAGTTTCCGGCGTATAACATATTGTAACATCTTAATCAAACTTTGTTTGTTATGATAGATAGCAAGAAAATCAACCAGAAGAAAGTATCGACCAAATCAAATGAAGTATCTGTTTTTATACATATCTTCTTCGGATCACCAGACGGAACTGTCACTGATATGCCATATGTCCGTGGTTTTCTATCCACCTGTATGATGTCATGTTGCAGCCTTATAGCTGCGGCTTGAACTGTCCTACTATCTTTAGGTTCCACCATAACTGGATGTGACATGTGTGTGTTTGAAACCAGATTTACATGAGGTAATTGATTCTCTTTATGTATTTGTGTGTTTGCAACAATCTGCTTCCTTTCCCATTCTGTTATGTCCTCACGCGAAACATCACATAATTCAGGGATGTTTCCAATAAAGACATCCACAAATGGGTCGGGCAGCGCAGCTACCTTTATTTTCATAGAAAAATATGGGCAGTTTATATCAGCCCAGGCAACTGGAAACTTTTCTCTTCTACCTCCAAAAGTTCTACAGGTCACATGTTCTCCAGTATAGTCGGTTTCATTAATCAGCTTTGTATGTACCCCAACTATACTCGACCCGGAATCGCGTACTAAGCTACATTTCTTTCCATTCACTATGGCGTGTTGTACGACCAGTGATCCATTGGTAATTTGGACCGCATTAGCCTCCTGCACGTGTATTTTATGACCGCACGTTAAGTTGCCCTCTTTGTGAAAGATCTTGCATGTATGACACGTTGGGTCGATGGGAGAATAATCTACTTCTACCGTATTTGCATGACTAGTCTCGTCCGAGTCACTGTCACTACTAGATGTCAGCATCCCTATGTTCGCTTCTTTATACAGTTGTCTTAAAGGACAAGATACAAACATATGTCCAAAACTTTTACATTTAAAGCATTGTGTTTGTCTTTGATAGGTGTTAAATCTGTCTCTATTTCTAAGTGCTAATTTCTTTATGTAACTGTCAAACTGCGGATGTTTGTCACACATTTGATTTGAGCCGTGGGTAAACCCACAGTATTTACAAGTTGTCCACACACCCTTTTTCTCGTGTTTAACATAAGGTTGATACTTTGGTTGTTGTTGTTTTTCCCTCCTTAGATATTGTCCTCCAGACTGTTGTTGTGTTTTGTATCCCTGCCTCCTCATATATATATGCAACCTCCTACTGAAGTGGTGAAGAAAGGTAGGGCTTGGGTTGTGGGTACTCCAGCCAAACATGGAGTTATAAATATACCATGGGTTGAAGGGGAAGATGAATTGGCGAAAGGCCAATCATAACCAATGACGAGTTGGGTGACCGTTAGCCGATTTGGCTGCACGTCTTGTCCTTGGCATAGCCGGGGAAGTGAATCTGAACCATATATCTCCCAAGAGGATTTCATTTGTTCTTGGCGTCATTCCTGCATACTCGTTTACATACGTTCAATGTTGGTGTCACAATGTTCACCATTTGTGACACCCGTTATCTTCTTCATTGATGCGCTAACTCATCCATTCCCTGCATCACTGTCATTTACTACATGACACTGCCATCAGATGTTATGACTGTTCCGAGATAATAGAACCGATTCACTTGTTGAAGAATATTCCCATTTACTTGTATATTACATTGTGGTACTTCGTTCTTCCTAGTGACGACCATAATCTGTGTCTTCCTACAATTTAATTCCAACCCCAGCTGCTCACTGTGTACAACCACAGCGTCTACTAATTGTTGCAGATCCTGTGCATTGTCTGCAATCAATACTGTATCATCTGCATATCTAATGTTATTTATGTTTCGTCCTCCAATGCTGATTCCATTTAGGTCTTCTACATTTCTGAAAATATTTTCACTGTATAAGGAAAAAAGATCTGGAGACATTACACATCCCTGCCTAACACCTCTCTTAATAGGAGACATTATTAAAAACATATACTGGCTGTGAAAATGCGGTTTCTGAGGAAAGTTCAAAGAATACCACGGATAGTCAGGGGGGAAAAAAGCCAATGACCAAGTCCTACAAGAAGCAATTGAAAACCGTTAACTGATAGAGAAATTGGATGTAGACAGAAAAGATTTTTGACATGTTATGAGAAGAAATACACTGGAGAACATGGTGACAACTGACAAGATTTAAGGCAAAAGAACAAGGGGAAGGCAGATAATTTAATATCTGAATGGAATGGCCCCATGGCATGATCGAGACAGGAACAGATAGGTAAGCCACGACTCTAATGATATTGTGAGATGGCAAAACATGACTGCCCACACTTATCGACATAACACATGATGATCATGATGACATTTGCGCACCGGCGTCTCTCTTTCTGATTGCACTAACTGGCACTAAATACTAATAAATGACGTAACCGGGTACAGAAATATTGTCCGCAGACAACGCGAGAGGCCGGACAACGGTCTTTCTCTGAACACACACTCCCTCCAATTCACAAGGTAAGTGACCATTACCTTTCACATCATCTTTCATTCTTTCTTTCTTAAAATAAAAGTCGCTTAAAAGTCGACAGGGTCGACTTCATTGCACCGGGTTTTTATCCCATATGGTTCAATCTCTTTCCGCAGCGTGGAAAGCGTCGCACAAAACACGAACTCCGTAGCTCCAGCGACGACCCTCAGAAGTCTCCGAAAACATGCACTCGTGAACCGAAGAACGCCCCCGAAGAACGCCCCCTTCGGAGCCCGAGTCAGACAGCTTGACCACTTCGCCACGAAGACTCCCTTCTTTCTTTCTCAGCTTCTTCATTCCTCTACTTCTTATATTTCACGCCGAGTGGCGTTGGTAATCATGTCTATCCATAGCCTTCTGTCTCTTGTACTGTCAGTCATTTCTGATACCGACTTTTCTCCATACCATGGTGTCAAACTGTCCAGCGTCTTCTCTCTTGGTTTTTCTTTTGTCTTTCTTCCTCTTCAAGAAGATTTGGTATCAAATACATTTCTATCGTTAGTTCGATATATGTCTTCCTCTATTTTCCTTTTTTTTTTTTTTTTTTTTTTGCGCTATGAATTCCAGAGGAAAGTATTTCACGTTACACTGTTTTCAGGTTTTCTCAATGTATGTCCTGTATATCGCCAACGTCTTTTCTCCACCATCTGATGCATGTGTTAAAAAAAGCACACATTGACATATTGACTCAGTCCAACATTCTTTAAAGATGAACTCATTGGGATATGGGAGTGAGTTACTGCAGACATCTGGCATTAGCGATTTACATCAGTGCATATGCCGGTAGGTTAACGGCGCTGCCCGGGAAAAAATTTCGAGTTAAAAATCTACCCAAAGTGTTTCAGGATCCTCGCCGGTGCTACGGAGTTCGTGCACTGAGCTGAGTTTCTCCAAACTCAGGTTTGAGTTAGGAGGAGAACAGATCACTTATAGGTTAAACCCGTGTGCCGTGGTGTTGATTCATGGACTAAACTAAACTAAACTAACTAAACTACAAGTACAAGGGCTTCTGAGGAAACGCCAAGCAGAAGCTTTGATTGGTCCTGCGGCTGTTGTGGAGGGTTCATGAATGAAACGAACACGCATCTTCAGTGCCATTACATCTCTTGGTGAATCTTCTGATGTCCATGTGAGGTGAAACAACGGCTCTGTCCAGGATGAGAGATATTTGGGTCAATCAGGGAGATGCCTGACTGTATAAGTAACACCAGAAACGGAAACTAGTGAACCAATACCTACTGGTGTGTTCCGACGTCATCCACTCCTGGACATTCTGAGGATGTCTGAGCACGCATAACCTTGTCCGCAGTGCAATGAGGATGTACATTTTGATAATCTGATGTAATTACTAGAATATCAGAAATATGAAACCGTTGCGCATCGGATAACGCATCTGACTATGGATAAGAAGATTCCAGGTTCGGATCCTCGCAGGCTCCAATTTTTGGAAGTCTCCGTGGCGAAGTGGTCAAATCGTCTGACTCGGTCTCCGAAAGTTGTGGGCTCGACCTCGGGGCTTCGTCCTTCGGTTCACGAGTGCATTTTTCTCAGAGACTCCTGGCGGTCGTCGCTGGAGCTACGGAGTTCGTGCTTTGTGCGACACTTTCGTCAGTTCTCTGCGGAAAGAGACTGAGTCATATGGGATAAAAACCTGGCGCAATAAAGTCGACCCTGTCGACTGTTAAGCGAGTTGTTTTTTTTTTTTTTTTTTAATATCAAACCACTAATTACATAAAAAAGTTTTTTTTTTTTTTTTTTTTTTTTTTTTTTAATGAGGCCATGAAAATGAAAAACACGTTAAAGACATATCATCAGCATCATCATATGGCCTGCCAACCGGCGTAGAAGTTCCTGAATCTCTACAAGTCTCGTCCCTTGGCGTTCAGGTTCAGATGAATGCCTCAGTCCCAGACTATCCAGCATATATTCTCTATGTGAGGCCTTGCCACGCCTCCTGCTTATCTACCCAGTAGTCACTATGTTGTCCAATGCTTCCTTCCCCCCGCTCAATACGTGGTGACAAAAGAACATCACACGACGGATTCTGATACATGTATATGCATGGATTGTACTACTCCCATTAGCTGTTATCAGTCAATTGTTATTAATTATTCAAGCATTATAAGACATTCGCAACGTTTATCCCAGGAACCAAACTCCGTTGCCTCCAAGTCTTCATAATGTGTCCATGATTCACTGTCGTACAGGGTCGTATATAACAGGTTATATATAACATTTCAGCTCTCTCTTCTGACATTCAATAACAGTGACTTATTGCATCAGACACTTTGCATGTCCTCAAATGCAGCTTCAGCTTGGCGTACAATGCCCGTACAGCAGATACATGTCTAGTTGAGTTGAGTTGATTTGTGCTAAGAAATGACACCACTGCACTCAGGGCATTCAAATACGGGATCCATCCCGTCGTTCAACAGCCAGCGAAGAGTCATACTACTAATCGTTCCCACCGCTATCTCATTGAAAGTTCTCCTGGTCTTCCATCTCAGTTTTGAGATTCTACCAGACTCCTGCCAATCACCCGTAATCTCATCCTTCCCACATACGCGTTCTCACTCTATATGGGTGTGGATGTGTGTATGTGTGTATGTGTGCGTGGGTATATGTGTGTATTTGCGTGTATATAATGTGTGTATGCTCGTGTGTGTATGTGTATATGCTTTCGTGTGTATGCGAGGTAGTGTGTATTTGATAGCGTGAGGGTGTGTGCCTGCCTGTGTGTGAGTGAGAGTGAATGAGAGTGTGATATAGAGTGAATGAAAGATGGAGAGAGTGACTTAATGGGTGAAAGAGTGATTGCCAGTGAGAGAGAGAGAGCGCGCACGAGTGAGCGGACGAGAGAGAGAAACAGTCGAAGAATGGATGTGTTAGAGTGTGTATGTGTGTGTTGCTGAGAAGAGACAGAGAGAGAGAGAGAGAGAGAGAGAGAGAGAGAGAGAGAGAGAGAGAGAGAGAGAGAGAGATTTGAGCGCACACATGGCATGTAACATTCTATTCCATATTTTATGTGTATTCCCATGTTCATATTATCATTTTGAATGCCAATTGATGTTACCATTTATAACATGAACACATGTACATCCCTGTAGAGTGAGTGAGAGCGTTAGGGAGTATGAGTGAGAGGGAGTTAATGAGTGTGTGTGTGTGTGTGTGTCTATGTAAGAGAGAGAGAGAGAGAGAGAGAGAGAGAGAGAGAGAGAGAGAGAGAGAGTTGAGCGCATGCATGTCCTGTAACATGCCACTCCATATTTTTTGTGTATTCCCATCTTTCATATTATCATTTTGTATGCCAGTTGATTTTATCATGTATAATATAACATTACTGTAATGTGAGTGAGCGAGTTAGTGAGTGAGAGAGAGAGAAAGAGACAGATACACACACAGAGAGAGAGAGAGAGAGAGAGAGAGAGAGAGAGAGAGAGAGAGAGAGAGAGAGAGAGAGAGAAGATAGAGAGTTGAATTGCATCACTAATTTTTACGCTGCAAAATGTATATGTACAATTTTTTCTCCATTTCTTACAATTTTTGTAAGAATGCTCACGACAATCGACAGTGTCTCAACTGTGTGTAAAGTGTGGGAGTTTGTTCTTATTAGTTTCAGTGATCATGTGACGCATCATGTGTGTGTGTCTAGATGTGAGGATGTGTGTATGGGTGTGAATGTTAGGGATGTGTGTGTGTGGGGGTGTGCGGAATGTATGTGTGGAGGGGTTGTATGTGGGAGATGTTTGTGGGTTGATGGGTGATGTGTGGATGGGTGAAGGGATGTATGGTCGTTGGGGGATGTGTGTGTATGTGTGTGTGTGTGTGTGTGTGTGGGATGTGGGTGTGGGTGGGGATATTTGGAAGGATGGTTGGAAGTATGTTGTTGTTTGTGGGTTGGGGGTCTGGGTAGGGAATGTGTATTTGGGTGGGTGAATGGGTGTGTGGGAGATTGTGTGGGTTGGGGGATGGGTGTGTGATGGGTGTGGGGATGGGTGTGGGAGTGTGTGAATTGAATGGGATATGTCTGTGTGGGTGGGAGTGTGTGAGTTTGGATGGGGTAAATGTGAGTGGGTGGAGGATGTATGTGAGGGTGTGAGGATGTTTGTAGGTGGGGGTTGTGTGGGTGGGTGGGGAGATGTGTGTGTGAGGGTGAGAGATGTGTGGGCGGGGATGTGTATGGGGAATGCATGTGGGGATGTGTGTGTGTACGGGGAATGTGTTTATGGGTGGGGTGTTGTGTGGGAGGGGAGATGTGTGAGAGGTGGGGGAGGTGTGGGATATGCGGGTGGATGAAGGATTATGTGGGGATGGGGGATGTGTGTTTGGCTAGGTGGTTTGGGTGTGTGTGTAAGTGGGAGGGTAGATGAGAGATGCATATTATGATGGGTGGATGGGTGAATGCACGCATGTGTGCCTGGGTTTGTGTGTGGGTGTTTGGGAATGTATGTGGAGGGATGTGTGGTTGGTGGTGGGAGATGTGTGTGTGGGTGGGGAGATGGTGTATGTGGGGGTTGTGTGGGATGTGTGGTTTGGGGGATGGGTGGATGGATGGGGGTCATGTATGTGCCTGTGAGTATGTGTGTGGTTGGGTGGTGGATGTGTGTGTGATGGACACGTGGATGGATGGGTGGGTGGGTGGATGGGTGGGTGGGTGGGTGGGTGGGTGGGTGGGTTTGAGGGATTTGTCTCATAACATGGTAACATGCATTGTTTATGTTTACAACATTCATTTGACAATGTTTCTTTTTCCTATGTGAATGCACTATGCACTGATGAACGAAAGATGAGTGATTGGAAGGGCCGAATGTAAGACGCGCCTGCGTGCCCAATTTGTTACCCTTTGAAAATAAAGCTTTTCATTCGTTCGTTCAGTCGTTCTGTACTCTGTTCCCCCAACTTCCCCACCTGGTCCCACAGGCGCACTACTACCTCCCACTTGTCCATAAGTAATCTACCACCAAGAGGTGCATTCCATGCCACCCAATCAGCCTGTACACCCCCCTCCCCCCCCCCCGCACTCACACATAGGTAGGGCAAAATATCCATACAATTCTCACAATCTGTGACCTCTGAAGCGAAAGCGAGGTTAGCCATTCCACGCGAAGCATTCCTTTCTCCACCTTACTAAGAATATTCCTTGAGTATAGACATCGGGAGGAAAACAATTCCAAGGATCCGATCACGGGAACACTCATTCCAGCGTGATGTAACTATTGTTATGTAAACAAAATGCTACAGATAAACAATGCTAAAGATAAACAATCCTAAAATCACGTTGTCGCTTGGTTTGTAAAACATGAACAGGCATTGCAGGAATATATACATGACAATCGAACACTATAAATTCTTACATGGAGGCAGCACAATACGACCAATTCATACAAGAAACAAATGAAAACCGTAAACTGATTAGAGAAATTAGACGTAGACAGTCGCAACTTGTTGGTCACGTTACGAGAAGAAATAAATAGAACTTTGTGACAACTCGCAAGATCTGGGGGAAGTGAACAAGAGGAACCAACCAATAATTCTTTTTTTCCAAAGGGTTAAGAATTGGGCACGCAGGCCCGCCTAACATTCCGCCATTCTATCACTCTCTTTCAAACATTATTTCATCCTTACATGGGAAGGCAGATCAGTAAAAACCTGGATGGCATGGCCACGGGACATGGTCGATACAAGATCACTGAGCTGATCCACGACTCTGGTGATCGAGTTAGATAGCTAAACACGACCTTCCACGCTTATCGGCATGGCAGATGGTGATTGACAATACGACTATTATAATTGTCGGAAAGAATAAACGAAAGCGTCAATCTATAATACAGTTTGTTTAGTGTCCTTTACAGAACGTTGCATTGAACCCAGCATTTATTGCCTAAGAGTTACTCACATAATTCGCAATCCCGCATACCGCATTCAAAGCACATTTGTGGGCGATTCGAAGCAGAGCTTCTTGCGTTGATTAACATGCATGGTATCAGCGCCCAGTCGTTCAGAAAGAAATGGGAAACTACTAACCGTAAACTTACCAAGAAATCACAAACAGCCAAAAACAGATGAGGTTAACTGCGACGTCCTGTAAAGATTATGAAACTAACGTGTGATTTACTAGAAAATGTTCGTTGCTATTGTTTTCTGAACCCAGACGTCCGAAACAGACCTATAGCATAGATCCCATAACCCGGAGAAGGATCTTTAGACCAACAGACAGTGGTGGCTCAAGTCCGCTCACGCCACCCCGTGAGGAAGAACAGTACACGGAAGATATCTATACCTGGGCACCTGAGCTTTGTGGAGGCTAGAACCATGCCACCCATCAATCGTAAACGGCTCCAAGGAATAGTTGAAAGTCAAGACTCCGTGCCCTTGCCACCCATCAACCGGAAACGGCTCCATGGAATAATTGACAGTCAAGACAGATTGCCCTTGCCAGACACAGTAAGGATACATACTGTGACTTCACACAATTTTGATGCAGTCGTAAGGAGCATGGAGAAGGCGTTCGTTTTGTTTTACAGCCCATTGATCCAAAGTAGCAAATGTGCTCAAAATGAATTGGTCAAGGTAATGTGCCAACCCAATCTTCATTACTTTCATGGCCATCATCATCATCATCATCATCATCATCATCATCATCATCATCATCATCATCATCATCATCATCATCATCATCATCATCATATTCATCATCATCATCATCATCATCATCATCATCATCATCATCATCATCATCATCATCATCATCATCATCGTCGTCGTCGTCTTCGTCGCCGTTCTCGTCGTCATCATCATCATACATCTACAGTGCAAAGTGCCCTGGTTATAGTCACGCCATATAAGGAAACGGGTACAAACAATGCAATATGTACATTACGGACACTAATGGAAAGGTTTTAGAGACACAGAAAGACATATATTTGTGCTTCATAGATTATACTAAGGAATTGGATCAAGTAAAACATGATGATCTGATTAAAATGTTGGAATATGTCAATATTGATAGGAAATATTTCAGAATAGTAAAGAATATGTACTGGAACCACGTAGCAGCAATTAAGATGGGGAATAAAGAGGGTAGTTACGAACAGATAAAGATAGGAGTACGACAGGGATGTGTCTTGTCACCAGATCTCGTCTCCCTATATTTTAAAAATTTTGTTGCGTATCCCTTACGGGACGTTGCAGTCAACACAGCATTTTCAGCTGTTGTTGATGTACTAGGCAAGTGTTACGTTCAGTAGTTTGCCATTGCTTTCTGAACGACCGGCCCCTATACCTTTTTCGAAAAACCCAGCACCGCCATGTTTCGAACCCGGGTATACGGGCTCACAAACCGCGTTCGCAAGCCATTAGCCACAGAGACCGGTTCTCCCTATATAGAGAAGTAGTAATGAGAGCGATCAAAGAGAAGCCATGAATACTAATCGGAGGTTATAATATAAATAATATACGCTATGCAGATGACACGGTATTGAAGGCGGATAATGCAACAGACCTACAATAATTGTTGGACATTGTGGTAACAGAAAGTGCAAAGAAAGGACTCTCCTTGAATATCAAGAAAGCAGTAACAATGGTGATATCAAAGGAAAAAAGTGACGCCAAAATATGACATAGAAAAAGAAAGGAACATTCTTAACCAAGTGGATAATCTTAAATACATAGGCACATTTATAACATCAGATGGAATATATACATTGGAGATTAAGATCACAATAGGTCAAGCAAAAGCTGCATTTCAGAAAATGAGGAGTATGTATAAGTCACTATTAATGAATGTAAGAAAAAGACTCATGAAATGACATATAGAAACAGTTTTGCTGTATGACACCGAAAATTGGAATGTAAATGAACAAATTAGGAAGAACTTAGAAACAACAGAGATGTGGTTCCTGAGATGAATGTTGCGAATTCCTAGGACTGCCAGAGTAACTAACAACGATCGCCCGAAAAAGGCTAAGGAAACTATATCTTTTTTTACAACAATAAGACAGAGACAAACATATTTCTTTGGTCATGATGAAGAAACGAGACATTGTGGAACATTGTGACAACTGGAAAGATCGAGGGGAAGAGAGGCAGATACAGATCAAAAGAAATGATGCTGGATCGCTTGAGAGGTGGCATGGAGGAATATCATCAGCAGAGTTGATCCAGAACACCAAAGACCGAGATCTGTGGAGAGACATGAACGCCAGCTGGCAGGGCACTTGATTTTGATAATGATGATGATGATACTATACACACCACATGTCCTGGGGTAGGAGCTTACCATGGATCAGTAATGTGATAGGGCAATCCTATTTTGTAGGCCTTGGGTCAGTTCTTGAAACTGCCTAGATAAATAAGTAGAAGAGACCAGCCTATCACCACGGGAACAACGTATAGGGATAACGACATGCTCAGGGGCAGGGAGAAAGGGATAGTCTTCCTGAGGAGATGTATGACCCATCACACCAAGGGAGACGTGGGGGATGCAGTCACAGAGCATCTAACAGGCTCCGTGGGCTGTGGAATTGTCATACAAGTAAAAGATAGCATATATATATATATATATATATATATATATATATATATATATATATATATATATATATATATATATAAAGTATTGTCTCAGGTTTTCGTCGGTTACCTAGGATTTCGTCGGCGTGACCACGTGACCTCGCTGGTAATGTTGCGAAAATAAAGGCATCCACCACGAGTTCTTCGGCTCAGTTTGGCGTTGTTTCTCATTGTGTGAGCATCACTTGCTAATAAGTTAACCCTTTTCTGTTAGCTTCATCATTAAACCAAACAAAGAAGGCAAGGAAAACGATCGAGTTGAAGAAGGAAATTACTGGAATATACGATAGCGGCATTAAGATTGTTGCAATCGTTAGCAAGTAAGTCGCCAGCCACGAGAAGTTCCATTGTGGCGAAAAGTAAAGAAGGCTAGTGTAGCGAAAGGCGGGAATGTGATAACGAAACAATTGAACATGTCGAACAGTTGTTATTAATTTGGATAAATCAAAGACAGTTAGGTGGCGATTCTGTCCCCAAGGTTTCCAGGGATTTTTTCGCCTGTTTACTAATGTCCAGGACTCGCAGCCGTATACTCAAACTGGTTCTATGCAACACGCAAAACTCTTGTTCTAACCTTCAAGGACAGTAACTTATTGCACAAAACATTCCTCATGTGACAGAATGCAGTTTTCCTTTGTCCTATTCTGCTCTTTATCTCAGTGATGCATCTTCCATTCTATGTTATCCATGTACCTTGATAACTTAATTTCTCCACTTGCCCCAAAACAATGTCATGTAATCTAATTCTTTGATATCAATTTATATTTCTGTGTAAGATGTGCAGAATGCTGAAAATTAATTGGACAGCCAAAATGATTAGTCAGGTCGTTTGAAGGGAAGCTGAGTCGCAAAAACAAATTATTGCATTTATAAGAAAGATGCAGTCATCGTTTTTGTCACATTATGAGAAAACACGAACTGGAACATGTTGCCACAGCCGGAAAGATTTGCGGAAAGAAAGACACGGGAATACAGCGTGCGAAGATTGTTGACATTCATGTGTCATGTCACGAAAGGAAATCAACACACGAATTGATCCATGATGTCGGAGTTCGTAATTTGTGGAGAGGCATGATTGCCCACGCCAGCCGGCAAGGCACTGGATGACAATGCCATGTACATCATTGGAACCGACCAAACATTTGTCTTGTTAAATGTTCTTTACTATACTTGACGCAGCATTACGGTCTGGCGTGTTTCTGTGACTGTTATTTCACTTGTCATCTCATCTCGTCATTTTCCTCTTGTACCTTCTGGTGTCGATGTGAAGCATAAACAGGGGAGGAGTGCCCGTCTCTTCACCATCACCATCATCAAGTGCCCTGCCAACTGGCGTAGGCGCTCATAGCTCTCCACAGATCTCGGTATTTAGTGTTATGGATAAACTCTGCTGATGATATTCCTCCATGCCAAGCTCTTAATCAGTTCAGCATAATTTCTCTTCCCCTCGATATTTCCTGTTGTCACGATATTCTCCATGCATCTCTTCTCATCACATGACCGAAAAAAGCTGTTTGTCTCTTTCTAATTGTTGTATATAATGTTCTAGTTTCATTAGCCTGTTTTGAGTTTCCCGTGGTCTCTGCTATATCCAATGTTTACGTTGTCGGCCACTTCCTCAGCTTCCGTCTGGTCTGTACATAATTGCTTATTGAGGTATACTGTTAGTTGATAAACTAGTTATATTGCCAAACCATTTAAACTGCTGTTTTCTGATGAAATCTAGCGCTGCTATAACCCTAACTTTAGTCCTGATTTCTTCATTTCTGATTTTCTTTATTCTTGATACATAGAGTATTCCTCTAAGGAATCTCATTTCTGTTGTTGTTATTTTTGTTTTACCTTTTTTTCTTTCATTGTCCAGTTGTGGCAATGGTAGCATTGAGTTTGTAGGAAGATTGTGTTGTATATTGCTTTCTTATTGGCTATTGATGCATGTTTGTTCTTAAGTATTGGTGTCATTTGTCCAGATAGTCGGTTTGCCTTATTGAATATATTTTCGATTTCGTCGTCTGATTTGCCATTTGATGATATTATACTTCCTAGATACTTTAAGCTCTTAAGTGTCCTTGTAGATGCATGTTTATTGTGATTTCTTCTTTGGTTATAGCCATTACCTCTGTTTTACTTGTGCTAATATTCATGTTATGTTCCTTTCACACTTCATTCAGACTATTTATGTGGTCTTTTGTTGATTCTGAATTTGCTATTAATGTTTTATCGTCCGCAAATAATAGTTCTTTAATGGTGCGATTTGCCGTTGGTGCTTCTTCTATGTTCTGTTCTTCATGCGTTGTTGTTACGGTTTACCTTTGGCTGATTTCTTTACATATGTTGTCTAGATAGGTTATGAACAAGAGGGGGACAGGACACAACCTTGTCGTACTCCTAAACTTAAGGCGAAGGGTTCAGAGTATCCTAAATTTGTTCTTACTGTGCATTCACTGTAGGTACATAAGTGTATTATATGTGTACTCACTCCATAACTTTTAAGGATTTCCCGTAGCTTGTTTATATCTACTCTATCAAATGCCTTTTCTTGGTCGATAAAGGTTAAGTAGAGTTTCTCATTACATTCGATTGATTTTTCGATTAGTTGACTAAGAGCAAAGATTTCATTTCTTCTTTCTTTGTTCTTCCTAAATTCAAGTTGTGTTTCGCTTTGCTAGGGTTCTATTATAGGTCGTAGTCTTTTCTCTAGAATTTTGCAGAAAAGTTTCCCTGTATGACTCAATAGGGAAATGCCCCCGTATTGCGTAGTCTCTTTTACTGCCTTTGTGTTTCTATATTGGGATAATTATGACACTTCCCCCAGTCTCATGGTGTCTGTTGTTCTATCCAAACATGGTTAAATAGTCTATGTAGCCATGACGTTCCTACGTCTCTTGCTGCTTTACTTAGATCATTTGGTATTTCGTCTCATGCCTTCTCTAATTTCGTCTTTCAGTATGTCTTGTTCTAGTTCTGTGATGGCATATGTGTCAGTTTCTTGGATTCCCATGGCATTAAGAAATTGTTCGAAGTACTGCTCCATCTTTTTTAGTATTTGTTTTTGTTCACTTATCGGTTCTCCTTTTTCGCTATTAATTATTTCAGTTGGGACACCAGGTTCTGTTCTCGTTCTCATTGCACTAATCTTTTTGTAGAAGTTTCTAGTTGTCTCCTTGTAGTTTTTATTTAGGGGTTCTCCATATTCCTTCCGGTATTTTTGTTTTTCTCGCTTTATTATTCTATTCGCATATCTTCTTGCTATTCAATATTCGATGTAATCACGTTCGTGTTTGCTTAACATCTGCCATGTAGCGTCGGAGGCAAGAATTAATGAATTGAAATAAAATACGAAAATTGTGGCAGAAGAAACAGAGTTAACTGAGTAGCGGATGAATACATAAATTGCTACATGACGTCACGGGGAACTACGTGACGATAAAGCAGTGAAGTATGACAACATCTTGAAGACGGACGGTCTTGATTGTAACACCGAACTTTCAACAACGATAGTTAATTGAAAAGATTATGGACACGCTATATGCTACTCCCGCAACGTCAGGAAACAAGGGCACAGTCTGAATTGCAAGGAACGATCGGAAATGAACGCAGAGCGCAGAAGAAATAACTGGCCGAGCGATCTGCAATTAAAGGTCATGGCGTCACACCAGACATAGATCAACGTAACTCAGATAAACGTATTATAGGTACAGAACGATGACCCACAGGCAAGTTAATTGTCATTTATTTATGAAATAGGATAGCATCGGATTCGGAAGTCGAAATTGTATATTTCTCAATAATTATTCATTTTATTTTTGGCCGATCCTCCCATCAACATGGGAACGGTCATATAATCATTTTTTGATAACCTGTCCGACCGAGCAACACTATTAAAGTTTATTTGGACATGAATTTCCAGCTTTTCTACCATAATTGTCGTTGACGTTTAAGTTCTGGCTTCCGTTGAGCTGCTACAATGTTTTGTTTGGACAACGAGCGCGATTTGAAGAGAGAAGTATTTTTGTAGAAATTATAAGACACAAGCATTATAGCAACAGCTACTGTTTATATTTTTTTCTTTTTGACTTTTACAGCTGTCTCTTTACTTTCGCGTTCCACCAACTTGATATTTTCTTTATTTGTGTTTTGCGATGTTCAGTGGTTGCACATGTTATTTTTGCACTGTTTAGAATACTTGATTTGAACATCTCCCATTCTTCTTCCATCGTTTTTCTTTCTATAGATAGTTTTACTTTAAAAAAAAAAATAATTTAAAAAAAAAATAAAAAAACGTTTAATTATTTCTCATAATTTGCCCTTAATTTCTCGTCTTTGAGATTTTTTTTGAATTTACAAATTTGCATGATATGTGTTTTTCTGGTCTATGTTTTTTTCTTCTGTAGGTTCTTATTGTGGTAATAACTGCTTTGTGGTCTGTGTTTATACTTAAGTTGGGCACTGCTCTTGCATCTATTTTATTTCTCTTGATGTTATTTCTTATCAATATGAAATCAGTTTGGTTTTTAGTGTATAGATCGTTCCATTTATACCAAGTGTATATCGGGTGGCGGGGTAGGGGTATCCCCTATCAAAGTAGAAGTAAGATGCTTCCTTCCCTCCGCTATCCCAGGGGACACCTTGGGCAAGATGGAGCACCCGTTTAGCCTCTGATCAGGGTTAAGTGAAGCAGGTTGTGGATGAAGTTGAAGAACAGCCAACAGGTAGTTGTAGGTTATGGTCTCTAGCTTCGCGACGGTAGGCAGAGAATCTCGTTTTTTCCCTTTTTTGTTTTTGGGGGGTCGAAAAGGGGGGGGGGGGAGAACAATGGCTACGATCATTGATAGTATAGTCACTGGTAAGAAGGAAAGAAATGGCAAGCTACCTTCTGTAAAGATGCCAAGAAAATTAAACTATGTTTTGCGGTCTCATCGAAAACGGTGTAAATGGGTGCTCCATAGGAGCAGCCTCGCTCGGTAAGGATGGTCATGTGCACCAGGTGACTCCAGGCCGTCATCATATGACTGAGTGTAAAAAATTACTATCATTGAATGTAGGAACTTAAAATGTTAGAACAATGAGCGCAGATGGAACATTAGAAAACATCAAACAAGAAACGGAAAGAGAGATGATTAATATATTAAGAATGTGTGAAACGAGATGGAGACAGGAGAGGATTGTAAGATTATTAATTCTGGGGGGGGGGGGGAAGAACGGCTAAGAGGTGTAGCCATTATATTGGATCGGCAAACATCAAATTCTGTTAAAGGATATAGCTCAGTTTCTGACCGAGATTTATTAGTAAAATTAAACGGAAGACCTTTCAAAATAAGTGTTATTCAATTATAATACACTCTAACAAGTGAATGCAGTGAAGAAAGTATAGAGAAATTTTATAATGACACGGAGTCTGCTTTGAAAAACTGTAAAAAGTCAGAAATAAATATCATAATGGGGGGGGGGGGGGGTGATTTCATCGCAAAAGTAGGAAATCAAGGCTATGGATGCACTGTTGGCAACTATGGTTTAGGATAGCGAAACGAGAGAGGATATAGACTTGTAGAATGGGCAACAGAACAGGAAATGATTGTAGGAAACACCTGTTTTAAACAACATCCTAGACGATTATGGACATGGAGGAGTCCAGGCAGCAGGAGTAAAAATCAGATAGATTACATCCTGATTAGTAGAAGGTTTCGAAATGCATTATCACAGCATATGTTTTCATATCTTTTGCCAACATCACTACAATTTAAACATCACATTATTTGTCATCATCACATCATTTGTCATTAATCACAGCAATTGTCATCACAACAATTGTAAACACATCATTTGTCATCACCACATCATTTGCCATCACGTCATTTGTCGCCATCACATCATTTGTCATCATCACATTATTTGTCATCATCACATCATGTGTCATCACCACATCATTTGCCATCACATCATTTGTCATCATCACATCATTTGCCATCACGTCATTTGTCATCATCACATCATTTGTCATCATCACATCATTTGTCATCATCACATCATTTGTCATCACAGTATTTGACATGATATAATTTATCATCATTACAGCAATTGTCGGCATCAAAGCATTTATCTTAATCACAGCATATGTCATAACAGCAATTGCTACCATTACTGGATATGTTATTGCCATGATCGAGTTTATTGAGTTATTGATCGTTACATGATATAGGAAAAAATGCGGTCTGTACGAAGAGACTGTGCAAAGTGAACCCTCATGAAAATTGGGCACAAGAGCGTGAAAAGCGCTCGGAACTCTTTGTGGAAAGTGCAAAGCGTCACCTCCCAAGTTAGTTAGACTTGAGCCACGGTCAATTGCGGACCTGGTTCTCGTTTCAAGTAGCCATAGCCACACAATGTGCCACTATATTATTAGTTAGATCTTTTAGTTATTGTATAATCTAGGTATTCTGTAAGATTGATTGATGTGTTGTATAAGTGATAATGCCAACTGTATAATACTTAGAGTCAATTGAAGCGTGAAAATATAGCCAGTGTTTTGTTCTTGAGGAAATGTCGAGCTGTGTTCTAAATCGTGCGCTATTACAGACTGTGTAGAGTAGAAGAGTTTAACCATAACATAATAATATAACAACGCAGATGGTTAAGTGAGAAGAACACAGCATCGCCAGGCAGAAAGGGGTTAGTACACAAACGTGACCACAGAAGTAATACATTTACAATATGTATTCGCCTTCGCCACGTCAAAAGGACAGGTATCTGCACCAGCGCTCGGGTAACAGATGCGCCACAATGTAAACAGCAATATACTTCTAGTGCTGTTAGCAAAAGCAAATTACATACGTTAGATCTCTGGCAGTTATCACAATATTTGTCATCATCACAGCAATTGTCGTTATCACAGATTTGTCATCACAACAATTGTAAACACATCATTTGTCATCATTACATCGGTGGATGCTGGAGCCATACACACACTGACAATAAACTAAACACACACACACGCAGACACACACACACACACACACACACACACACACACACACACACCCGCAGACAGACACACACACATATATTCACTGCGCCAGTACTTTAACGCTTATTAAAACATTGACAAGACATGACATGTACTAAGACAATTCATATTTCTGTATTTGTATTTCCGCATGTTTATGGGTGATATGAGTCATTATTTATACATATTTTACTTTAATTCTGTTGAAACATATTTTTCGTTATTTGTATATAGTTCAAATGATCCTATGTATTAAACCAGTGGTTCTCAACCATTTTATGGCTCATGCACCCCTTAGCCATATGTTCAGAATGTCATTCTCCCCTTTCTTATATCCTCCCTATAAATTCCACCCCTCCCCTCTATTTTATACAGTATATGTAAAATGTAAAATGGAAGCTAAATGTAATAACACATACTAGAACAAGCCTATAAATAAACGTAAAACGTAAAACGTGATTTGCGGGTCTACTTACGTTATAAAACGAATTTCAGAAGGGCGAGAAGTGCAGAACTTTAAAGTAGGGAGGGAAAAACAATATCAAGTAATCGGTTCTTGTATTAACGCGATCTTGAAATAATCTTAATTGCCCCCCCCCCCTTTGGAAACCCTAAAATACCCCCCCCCCCTTTGGGGATGGGGGGGGGGGGAAGAGAATCCTCCACCGGTTGAGAACCATTGCATTAAGCGCTCGAGATTCGAGATTCGAGATGGCATTCTGCAACAATGGTTTGACCTAACTCCTACATGCTGTGTTTTACCAGGCCGCAGTGAGGGTGCATCCCCCCAACCATGCTTTCGTTGCCGTCGACTGCATCCAAGAGAAGGAACTCTGCGCCCGCGAGGGTGTCATCAGACTGCCCATGTATAAGCTTTATTCCAACGGCTTTGATCTGAGCACCATCAGAGACGTGAAACAGTTCTGCGCCGACCAGATGCACAAGTTGATGAAGGGGACTCCGGTACTGACCCAGCCGAGAACGAAAGTGGCCCCTGGGTACATGCAATGAAGATGATTCTCTGTCGCTCAGTATAAGGCCGTCATTGTGTGCTGCCGGGTGTTGTAATACATGGCAGGCAATACATAAGTCACCCGCAGTGATCTCCGTTTCTTTAAAAGAAAACATCCATCATTGTCACAGAAGCTCATGCAGTATTAAGGAGCGAAGAATCACACAATATGTCAGCGTCTGTAACAAGAGCCAAGATTCAGACATTACATCATGTTCTGTATTAAAGAGTCAATAATCATTCAATATATCCCATTCTGTATTAATGAGTCAATAATTAGACAATATATCCCATTCTGTATTAAGGAGTCAATAATTAGACAATATATCCCATTCTGTATTAATGAGTCAATAATTAGACAATATATCCCATTCTATATTAAGTAGTCAATAATCATGTACTATATGCCAATCTGTATTAATGAGTCGCCGGTCTCCCTGGCCTAGACGTTAACGTCTTTCTCCGTAATCCCGTATATTCTCGTGAGTAATATAGCTGCGCGAGAATCGGCAGCGGTTCGCGTCGCTCTTGTAACTTACGGGAGTATTGAATCGGCCGCTCAGAAATCAATGGCAAACTACTGAGCCTAGTACATCAACAGCAGCTGAAAATGCTGGTGTTGACTGCAACGTCTTGTAAGGGAAACGCAACACACACAAAAATTAGTTAATAATTAGAAAATATATTCCATTCGGTATTAATGAGTCAATAATTAGACAATATATTCATTCTGTAGTTGAGTTGAGTTAAGAACCGACATTATTGCACTCCGGACATTCCCATACATTCTCCTTCCCCTCGTTCAACAGCCAGCGAAGAGACATACTAATAATCGTTCCCATCGCTATCTGATTTAACGTTCTCCTGGTCTCCCTCTCAGTTTTGAGATTCTTCCAGAAACTCTGCCGATCCCCTGCAATCTCTTTCTTTCCACATACGTGTTCTCGATCTGTTCCCACGCCTTCTCTGTCTGGTCCCACAAGCGCACGACCGCCTCCCCTTTGTCCATAAGCAATCGACCACCAAGAGGTGCATTCCCTGCTAGCCTATCAGCCTGTTCATTCCCCCACACCCCCGCATTGCCTGGGCAAATTATCCATACAATTCTCACAATCAGTGACCTGTGAAGCGACGATAGCCATCCCACACGAAACATTCCTTTCTCCATCTTACTGAGCATACTCTTTGAATCCGCAATGAAACACTGTGTTGCAGTGGTCTCCTCTAACCAACAGAATGCCGCTGTTACTGCTTAAACCTCCATTCTTATGCTGGAGGTCGTAGTCTCATATGCTATACTCTCCTTTTTCAAGACTCGTCCATTAGCCTTTGCAATAAAACCCCAACCTCTACGTCGGTTTCTCACCACTGACCCATCGGTGCAGATCACTATGTCACCTTTATATGTGTTACACTGGATCAGTTGTTGCACCTCAAACTCAGTGCCGCCCACTGCCCATTCTCTGCACTCACGACCCAGTGTTATTATTACATTGTGCCAGTCCGTCATGTCTTCCGGAACTTCAACCCACTCTTTTTCACGATTGATGGTCTCTAGATCACACACCTGACGTATAGAAAGTTCTGCCATCCATGACCTTTCTTGTCTTAGTCAATGACCCTTGACCATATCCACGGCTTCATGCAGGGGGTGATCCCTATCTGCAGCAACTCTCAGGTACCATTTGACCTGAAGGGCCCTAAGCCTATCCGTCAATGGTGGTAGCGCCAGGGTATGCCACATGCATAAAATGGTGTGTCCTTTGTGCACCCCAGGATTACTCGCATGGCAGCATTTTTTATGCGCTCCAACCTTTGAAGCTGGCTCTTTGATACTGTCAGCAGCCCCAAACTATACTCAGTGACATAAATTATCAACTGCTGAAAGAGCCTGTACAGCATCCTCTGATCTACACCGGTTGCTGCCATCGCTCTCAATGCATTATGTCTTCTACCAGCCTTCACCACTAAAGCCTCCATATCATCTTTAAAAGATATACACCTGTTAAAGTTGATGCCCAAGTACTAAGAGGACATCCATTCAACGTAATTTCTGGGACATCTGCAATATATCCCATTCTGTATTAAGGAGTCAATAATCAGACAATATATCCCATTCTGTATTAAGGAGTCAATAATCAGACAATATATCCCATTCTGTATTAAGGAGTAAAAAATCAAACAATATATCCCATTCTGTATTAAGTAGTCAAAAATCAGACAATATATCCCATTCTGTATTAAGGTGTAAAAAATCAAACAATATATCCAATTATGTATTAAGTAGTCAAGAATCACATACTATATCCTATTCTGTATTAAGTATTCAGGAATCAGACAACATATCCCATTCTGCATTAAAACACCAGGAATTAGAGATAATAGCACATCCGGTACTCAGAAACCAAGAATAAGACAATAGGACACACCCAGTATTCAGAAACAAAAAATCAGTCAATAAGTCACATCTTGTATTCAAAAACCAAGAATTAGACAATAGTACACAGCCAGTATTCAGAATCCAAGAATCAGACAATAGGTCACTGCTATAATGTTGGTATCCTGAAATACACTCGTTGCCTGTTCCAGAACATCATAACAGATTAACGGGAACCGTAAATTTAGTGTGAACAAAAATGACAGCAGCAAACGATGGTAATCCACGTCATATTTACTTTAATAGTATTGATCGGTCGGACAGATAATTAACAAATAGTTACATGACCGTTCCCATGCTGCTGGGAGGATAGGTAAGAATATAATAAATAATTATTGAGAAACATACCGTTTCGATTGCCGAATCCAATCTCATCCTATTGATAACTAAATGACAAATACTTGAGCGTAGTCCATCACTAAGTGCTTACATTAAGTTCCTTTGACTGACGTTGCTCTGTGTCCTTGCTAACGCTGTGACCTTTTGCCTACCATTCGATCGGCCAGTTGTGATGCCAGATATCCTCTTCATTTCTTCTGTGCCATCGTGCCTATAACGCCTTTTCAGTTGAATAGTGTCGATATCTCGGTGTTGTCCTTCTGTCCGCCTTTCTTCATTGCTGTTGTCAAATTCCTCTCTGACTATGGTAACGTAATGTTGTCCCCGTGACGTCATGTAGTAACTATTGTATTCTTGCGCCATGCGGTGACTCTCTTTATATGTCTGCCACAATTTTCTTATCCAATACTAAATCATTGACTCTTGCCTCAAACGCTACGTGGCAGTCACATCTTGTATTCAGAAACCAAGAATTAGACAATAGGTCACATTCTGTATTTAGAAACCAAGAATTAGACAATAGGTCACATCCCGTAGTCAGAAACCAAGAATTCGACAATAGACCATCCAGTATTCAGAAACCAAGAAGCAGACATACCAAGGGTGACACTTTAGTCTGTCCCAAGGCCTCTCAAACTGTATGCCGTAAAACGCAGCTAGCACAGAAGCACTCAAACTTCACGGTGCAGTGTAGTCTCTCTAGGCATTGCTGGCAATACACCATCTCCAGTTAGTGCCACACTGAGTCATTGTTGCACATTCTACTACTCCGCCCCCCGGAACACATCGTGATGCTGTCTGTCCATTCATACATTTCAAACAAAGTGATTAAACCTGTTTTCCCGTGTTTAATGACAACCGTTGCGTAATAGATTTATTGTCAAATAGGATTGACAATGTGTCTCAAATGTGTACTAGGATATTTCCTGGCAAGTGGAGGCGACTAACATCATATTGATGACATAACGCCTTGTGTGCGGGTTGGCCTCAAGTATAGAGCTGGCTGCATGTCACCGCGTGCGCCCCTGGCGTGATTGTTTACTTTACTTGTACTTTTAATAACGACAAGAGGATCGACTTCATTGCACCGGGTTTTATCCAATGTACCCCTGCCTGTTTCTGCTGGGCAGCCTGCTAAGAGCGTCGCACAAATCACTAACTCCGTAGCTCCACCAACGACCCCCATAAGTTTCCAAGAAAATTACACTCTTGAACAGAACAATGTAGCCCGGAATCGAACCCAAAACCTTCGGAGCGAGTTGCAGGTGGCGTAATCACTACGCCACGGAGGATTCCCTTGTGTACTCCTAGGAAAGGGCGGACGGATACATAATCAGACAGCTATTTGTACCATTAGTGTTGGAACTCTTCTCTGGCTGTTGAAGATGAGGGTGGAGCACTATGGGAATATCCGTATAAGAATGGAAGCTGCGGTTGTGACTCCAGAGGTCTGATGGATGGAGGACAGCATGGCCAGACATGTTGTATTGGTAACGGACTCGCAATTCTGATTCAGAATGTGTACCCGGGAATGTTGCAGATGGAGGGCACAGCATCGCTCGACAGCATGAAGATTGATTTCCTAGAACGTACTGGCGTGCGTGACCATGAACAGGCTGGTAGATTAGCTGCTACGACCCCTATGGGTGCAGTGTTCGTACATGATCAATGTGATGTGGCGAAGGCACGCTGGGATCGCGTCGAGAGTGCAGCTGAACAGTCGGAGTGCTCCTTTCTGAAAAGACTGGCTCAGAAGGGAGTGAGTAGAGGGCCATACTCAAAGTGTAGAAGAAGAGTCTGGCGGACTTTTCAAATTTGTTACCGGAATAAGTACCATGGGAACTCTTTGGTAGCTTTTGAAGAGAGGGACTGAGCATTATGGCAATGTCCCGAGTGCAATACTGTCTATTAAAAAAAAAAAAAAATAATAATAAGCGAGGTTTTGTTTCCTTCAACAACAATTCTTTGGGAGGGGTGTGGGAATTGGATGTTTACAGGTGATATAATCGACTTCATTTCACCGGGTTTATTCCATATTGCTCGGCCTCTGTCCCTAAAACAGTCTGCCGAAAGCGTTGAACAGAAAAAAGAAATCCGTACCCGCAGCGACTGGCCTTTTATCAAGAACTGAGTATCGGTCAGATCCTCTACTCCCTCCCTGCAGCACCATTATCTCCAGGTAATGATGCTAGGTCTGTTATTCCACACGATACACACGATCTCAAAGGTCTCTGACCACACCCAGACAATGTATCCGCCTGCTCATTTCCCACCACAACAGCATGCCCCGGGGAAAAAATCAAACGGATGCTCCATAACTTACATTTTTATTTTAAGCTGACGCATGCTACTCTGCATAGTCTTGAACTTTCTAAGAATGCTCTGTGAATCTGTTACATTCACGGCATCTGTGTGCTTCTTATCCTCCAGCCAGAGGAACGCCGCGGTGTCTGCCTCCACCTCCATTTTCAGACAAGATGTATCATATGCCAGACTCTCCTACACTAAATACTGTCCATTAACCTTGTATGTAAATCCCCAGACAAATGTTTGCCTCTTAGCACACAGCCATCCGTGTAGATGACTACATGACCTGGGCCCGAATTGTGTGTATCAGCTGTTGTACCACTTATTCAGCGCTGCCTGCTGGCCAATTTCTACACGCCCGCTGAGCTGAGCTACGAATTGACACCACTGCTTTCATAACAGTTCTGTATGCACTCCGACCCCTCATTCAACAGCTAGTGAAGAGTAATACTACTAATAGTTCCCACTGCTATCTTATTAAACGTTCTCATTGTCTTCCCTCTCAGTTTTGAGATTCTTCCACATAAGAGTTCTCAATCTGTTTCCCAATTGGTACCACAGGCGCTCGACCACCTCTCCCTTGTCCATAGATAATCTATCATCAAGAGGTGCATTCCCTGCCAGCCTATCAGCCTGTTCATTCCTCTGCACTCCCGCATTGTCAAGGCAAAACATCCATACAATTCACGCAATCTGTGATGCTCGAAGCGATCAAGTGTGATTATGACCTATCTGACATTCTGATTCATCCCTCAACTCTCTCAATGTTTTCAAGCATGCACAGTTCTATGGTTGTGTCCTCTGACAGAGTCATGACTAGTACAGGCGCAATTCGACATTCAAATGGGGATCCAAAAGAGGCTGATCCTCCGAACATGTCCTTATATAGCACTATGTGACGTCACTAGGATCCCCGCATAATCGTATCCCCATTGAAGCCTATTTGAGGGTGAGGGGCCGAAGGGAACTTTCGCGCGATAAGTTGACTATTGGGTGTGAGGTGGGAGGCTTGGGGGAGGTGAGAACATTAAATATGGCTGTTAGGGGATAGAGGGGGGGGGGGGCCGTTGTGGCTAAGCTGGGAGGTTGGGAAGATTAAAGATGGATGTTTAGTGGTGTGGTGATGGAGATCGGGAAAATTAAAAGATGGAAATTTGTTGTTATGAGACAGAGTGGTGGGGTGGAGCCGTGGTGGACGAATTGACTATCAGGTTTGAGGTGGGAGGCTTGGGGGGGGGGGGGAGGCTTGGGGAGGTGGGGACCTTAAAGATGTTTGATAAGTGGTGGGGTGGCGCCGTGGCTACCGGGAGGTTGGGGAAATTAAAAGATGGCGATTCGTTGTTAAGAGACGGGGGCTGGGGCGGAGCCGTGGTTGCCGAGTTGACTATCGGGTTTGAGGTGGGAGGCGTGGGGGAACATTGGTGGTGTGTAAGGTTTTGGGGTACAGGACCCTTCCGCGAGGTTGTGGAATGGTCAGATTCAGGTGTCCGTTCCTTGTTAAGAGCCGGGTAGACAAAGTGGCTAGCGGGATGTTTGGGGTGGCCCTGCGATGATAGAGTTGGGCGGAATGATTAGCAGGATGGATCCGTGATGGGTTAGTTGGGCAGAATTGGGTTATATTTGGGCGGAATGGTTTGAAGTGAGAAGTAACGGGTCTACGTCCGTGTGCGGGTGTCTCAGTCGTGCGATCTAGTTAGTAATAGCAGAGTGGCTGGATATATGATGTGTGAGGTTGGTGGAGTGGCTAGATATGAGTGGAATGGCTTGAAGTGGGAAGTAAAGGGTTCATGTCCATGTGTGGGTCTCTCAATTGTGCGGTCTAGTGAGTAAGAGTCAAAGAAGGGTTTCAAACCCAGTGGCCCTCCCCGATGTGTCTCCACCTTGCCGTGGTGGGGGAGCTTGCGTTTCCCTTTGACCCCATGTGCTTGTCGATGGATGAAAACTACATTTCGGACAGCTTATAGGATATGGACCAGACTAAGCGAGACACAACCTGCTGCTCTGCAGGTAGACTGAGGATAGCAGTCAAAGGTTTTAAATCAGGCGCACGAAGGCAGAAGTTCTTGGTCCGGACACACTCTAAGGCTCTCTGTCGAGGGTTGAGGTAGAACGCCTCTAAGCCACAAACCCTCGAATGTGAGAGCTGGGCCAATACCCACCTACCGAAAAATGAGGTATGATACTGAGCACGCTACATGCCCAGTTCTAATACTTGCCCGATGGCTCTCAGCTGGGGGATATAAGGGATCCCCGGATGACAGAGCCTGACCGTTTCTCACTCACTGCTGCACGGAGGTAAGGTGCTGAGCCGGCAGCACATGTTGCCTACCTCGTGAGCGAGTACTAAAGGGTAGAAGAAGTGTCCCAGTCGAATGAAATGGTTACGAAAACTGTCTGTATCTAACTCATAGAGACTGTAGACAAAGGTAGACAATCGTCTCAATAACAAGAAATGGCACGCTCGGCTAGCGAATCCATTGCGTGGTCCGAAGTCAAAAGGTAAATCGTACCTAATGGATGTCTCCCGCAGACTGACCGTTCCTGGCGTTTCCTTGAGCGACCAATGGCAAGCGAGATGCCCAACACATGGAAGTGAGGAACTAAAGCAGCCATGAGCAGGACGTGGCAACTCCTCGGGTGAGCCCAGTCTCAGAGCAATATGTGCCGGCTCTGCAATTATGGAAGCCTCCTTGGATAGCGAGGAAATGCCCACGGTCTGCCCCCTGCCTTCCCTTGAGGGTTGACCGTGATGTCTTTGACCGTTCTATCTTGACCAGCTGAGATGTGGGCGACATCATAACAATAAGTCTAACGTGCCTCGAAATCCGAGGAAGGCTAACCTCATTAAAAATGCCCGCCGAAGCCGAAAGTGCCGTCCTACGGGTGGCAAACTAAAAATTGACACTACGCATTTATGTCTGAGTGAAATGTCTCGTCCGAATGTCTCTCGTGCTAGGAACAGCTCTGACTACCTAGTTTCCGAATGCCGCACTTGTTCGGAACAGCTCTGACTATGTAGTTTTCCGAATGTCTGTCGTGCCTGGAACAGCTCTGACGGGCACAACGACAAGCACATGTCCGAACCGAAAACTCGCTGAGTGGATACCAACTGCAGACCAGTCTGGTTTGTGCGGGAACGGTCCGGGGCGAACGAAATGCCCAATATATTGAAGTGAGGAATTAAAGCAGCCATGAGCAGGACGTGACGATTTCCTCGGTGAGCCCAGCACCAGGGCGCTATGTGTCGGTCCTGCAATTATGGAAGCCAACCTGGATGGCGGAAAATGCCATGGACTGTCCCTGCGTTCCTTTGAGGGATGACCGTTAAGTCTTCGACCGTTCCAACTTGGCCAGCTGCGTTGTGGACGGTACCGCAAAAGTGGGAGTCTCCCAGGAATGCTACCTGGTCAAGAAAAAACCCGCTAAAGCTGGATGTGTTGGCCTACGGGTTTCGGCCCAAGGGCGCATAACTTAGCCACACCGCAATCACATCTAAAAAAAAAAAAGAAAGAACACTCCGGATGAACGCAAAGAAGAAGAAGAAACCCAGTGGCTGTTCTAGAGGGATAGACTGAGACAGGTGGGCTGAAACCGTTGGCATGAAGTCGATCCACTCATCTGTAACCCTCAACTTACAGCACACTGAACGCAGGTCTACACTTGGCGCTGCTCGCATTAACACCGCTTGGCCGGCAATAAAAAGGGTCATAACACCGGAAAAGGCGGGGGGAGGGTATATATATATATATTAGAGGAATTAGTTGTAGACAGTCAAAACTTGATGAACAAACGCTATGCGGAAAGTAAACTTAAAAGCTTAATGACAACAAGGGGGAGGCAAAGAAATCAATACCGGCATGCCTTGTCATCATGGTATATAAGTGTATACAAGATTGATCTGAGACTACGTTTATCATATGAGATGAGAAAACAGTCCCGCTTGCGCTTATTGACATAGCCAATGAAGTTGATGATGAGCTGACCGAAATACAACATACCTGCCTGTTAGACCCTTTTTGTTGCCAGCCAGGTAGCTTTACTGGCGGATAAATACACCGATTGCTGTTTGATAGCTGGATTTATGGAAGTGCGAATGGTATGTGGAGCAGCTCAGTGTTCTTGTCTCGATTATGTCAAGTGGGAAACCCATCCAGGTATCTACTTCTCTGCCTTTGAAGGGCATCCAAATTAATAACCCAAAATACGCGATAATTTTTTTCCTCATTAATATACAGTGCTACCTCGGGTTGCGAATACCTCAGGATACGAACAATTCAGGTTACGAACTACTTCGAAAATTGTATGTCTCGGGTAACGAACAGTGTCTCGTGTTACGAAAGAAGGCACGTGCGCGCGCGCTCGTGAGATAGATAGATAGATAGAGAGAGAGAGAGAGAGAGAGAGAGACAGAGAGAGTGAGAGAGAGAGAGAGAGAGAGAGAGAGCAAGGTGTAGCATTGGAGACAAACGATCGCGTACAGTACAAACAGAACTACAGATGAGCTTATGGATCATTAGAACGAACATCTAAAGACATTAAAGGAGGGGCAGTCGTCCGATGATGACGAGTCAGCGACCGTTTCAACTGCCAGGATTAAAGAAATTTGCAGCAAATGGGCAGACGTCGACGACTTCATTGTGAACCATCATCCAAACAAACTTGTTACTAAGAGGGCAGAAAGATTCCCAGTCGGCTGCCAAGAAAAAGCAACAAGAAACTCCTGAAACTAATGATTCAGAATAGCAAAGAAAGTGACAAATTTCCCACGATCGTTTTCTTGGTAAGTGTCAACAAACAGGAGTTCCTGTAAGTAATTGCTGTCATGATAAGCGGCAAAGATGCAATCTAAATAACGGTAGGCGGTTAAGCATTATCTTGGCATTCGATTAATTAGATATGTATGATCAGTATTTTGCGTATGCCTATTCACGTATCATCGACCCTCCCATTAATCTCTAAGGACGTCACAATCTATTTTATGTAAATAAATATCGTAGTACAAGAAATGTCAGCCTACCTCACGTCGTTTGAGATTTATTAACGTTGCTCCTCCGAAGTCGGAGAGTGTCTGCCTGTACGGCGAGGAACCACCAGTCTGCACACCAATAAGCCAGACATGGGACAACGGATACTCACGCAAACCTCAGGTCCTGTATGACACCACACTGATGTTGGACAACAGGATGTCTTCATCCGACATACAGGACTTCGCGTTGGAGCTCAAGCCAACGAACACAAGCAAGCAAGCAAGCAAGCATTAACGTTGCTCCAGTTATTCTTCTGGACTGTTTTGTTGGACAGCGAGCTGAGTAGCATAATAACATTTTGGTAGTTGGTTGGTTGGTTGGTTGGTTGGCTGGCTGGCTGGATAGCTAGCTAGCTAGCTACTTAGTTAGTTAGTTAGTTAAATTAGTTAGTTAGTTCGTTAGTTCGTTAGTTAGTTAGTTCGTTAGTTCGTCAGTTAGTTAGTTAGTTAGTTAGTTAGTTAGTTAGTTAGTTAATTAGGTAGTTAGTTAGTTAGTTAGTTAGTTAGTTAGTCACGGTTCAAACTTCACGGCAGCGGGTTGTCCCCATTATGCTCCGTTCCTGTGTAAGTGAACACCATACAAAATGCTCCTCATTGCCCAATGTGAAAAGTGGAACAGACAGGAGTCTAGGCAAGCCAACATCCCGAACAGGTACAATATGCATAATGCCACCGGCATAATGCCAACACAACAGTCCTCCATTAAAAATACAGTTCATCGTTGATGGAATCGGAAGTCAGCAGAAAGACTTTACTGACCCGGTTTTCATGGCCCATGGCGACCCGCTGAAAGCGCCGCACAAAGCACCAACTCCTTAACTCCTTTGACGACGACCATGAGTCTCCTGAAAATAATGCACTCCTAACCCGAAAAATCAAACCAGTCAATTCAGCGACAGCCGGCCATTGCTCCGAACATGCAGACTTCATTGACCCGGGTTTCATACCACATGGTGGGTCTTTTTCTGCAGGGCGACCGCTGAAAGCGCCGCACAAAACACCAACTCCTAAGCTCCAGTGGTGAGTCTCCTGAAAAATGCACTCGTGACCCGAAAAGGCAAACCCGTTAATGCAGCGATATCCGGCCATTGTTCCGAACATGCAGTTCACTATGCAAACAACAGCGGGCAAATGTAAAAGCATTCCACGCGAATTTCGCAGCTCACAGTGTCGCCCACGCACTAACTCAATAGCAGGGCGACGGAACCATGTACTGCCACTCCAACATGAGGAAAATGCGATTGTAAACCATAGCCACAAGCATAAACACGCCACAAGCCTTAACGGTTCCATGCCTAACCGCGCCATGTTGGGGACCGGAAGTCCTACCACCTAATATGTGATCTTGTTAAACATTAGGGTAAAACACAAAAACACCTCATAGAAAACAGCCAAAGAAAACAGCAAACTAAGTTCAGAGGCAGAGCTCCTTTGAGATAGTAAACTATGATCACCATCATCAGCATGTACAATGTCAATAGACATGGAGGGATATGGTTCGCCATCTCACAAGATCACCAGACTCTTGTCTGAAGTATGTTCTTGTCATGATTACTTGATGTGGCCAAGCCGGACTGGTATTGATTTCAATGTATCCTCATTTCTCATTCCCCCTTGAAATGTAAACCTCTGAGAGACTGTTATTTAAAACACGAAGACACAAGAATGAGACAATGTATACACACTGTAAACCATATAATGGCAGTAGAAATGCGGTTTCTGAAGAAAGTTCAAAGAATTCCATGGATAATCAGGAGAAAAAAAACAATGACCAAGTCCTACAAGAAGTAAATGAAAACCGTAAACTGACAGAGAAATTTGATGTAGATAATCACGATTTTTGGGCATGTTATGAGAAGAAATAAAATGGAGAACATGGTGACAACTGGCAAGATTTAAGGGAAAAGAACAAGGAGAAGGCAGATAATTTAAAATATGGATGGCATGGCATGATCGAGACAGGAAGAGATAGCTAAACAACGACCCTAATGATATTGTGAGATGGCAAAGCATGACCGGCTATGCTTATTGACATAACACATGATGATGACGACATTTGCGCATCGACGTTTTACTTTCTGATAGCACTAACTGGCACCAAATACTAATAAATGACGTCACCGGGTACAGAAATATTGTCCTTAGACAAGACAAGAGGCCGGACAACGGCTTTTCCCTGTACACACACTTCGTCCATTTCACACGGTAAGTGACCACTAAATTTCACGTCATCTTTCATTCTTTCTTTCTTAGCTTCTTCATTCCTCTACTTCTTATATTTCACGCCGAGTGGCGTTGGTGATCATGCCTATCCACAGCCTTCTGTGTCTTGTACTGTCAGTCATTTCTGATACCTACGTTTCTGCATGTCATGGTGTAAAACTGTCCAGCATCTTATTTCTTGACTTTCCTTTGCCTTTCTTCCTCTCCGACAAGATTTGCTATCAATTTGAAGCTTTTTGAAAATAAAGTTTGTTCGTTCGTTTGATATATATCTTCCTTTAACCCCTCCCCCCCCCTCCCCTTTCTTTTATTTTGGCCCTGATAATTCCAGAGGAAAGAATTTTAAGTTACACTTTTCTCATGTTTTCTCATCTTTGTCCTGTCTACCGCCAGCGTCTTTCCTCCACCACTTGATGCATGTGTTCACATTCAAATACTGACTCACTTCAACATCGCTAAAGATGAAACCATTAGGATCACGCTAGTGAGTCACTGCAGACATCCGGGATTAGCGAATTACATCCGTGTTTATGCCAGTACAAGGGCGTTAGAGTTAGAGGACATGCCAAGCAGAAGCTTCGACTGGTCCTGCGGCTCTTGTGGAGGGTTCATGAACGAAACGTACACGCAACTTCAGCGTCATTAAATCTTTTGGTGCAGCTGCCGATGTCCATGCCGAGGTGACACAACGGTTCTGCCCAGAATGAGCGCAATGTGGGTCAATCAGGGAGTTGCCTGACTGTATAAGTGACACCAGAAACAGAAACTAGTGAACCAATACCTAACTGGTGTAAACCGACGCCACCCTCTCCTAGACATTCTGAGGGTGTCTGAGAACCCATGGCCTTGTACGCAGTGCAGTCAGGATGTCTATGTTGATAATCTGATGTAATCAATAGAATATCAGAAATATCAAACCATTACGCATCGGATAACGCATCTAACCACTGATCAGAAGATTCCAGGTTAGGTCCTCGCAGGCTCAAAGTTTTAAGTCTACGTGGCGAAGCAATCTCCGAAATTTGTGGGTTCGACTCCTGGCCTCGTCCTTAGGTTCAGGAGTGAATATTTATTTTTAGACTCCCGGGGGTCGTCGCTGGAGCTTCGGAGTTCGTGCTTTGTGAGACGCTTTTGGCAGTTCGCTGCGGAAAGAGACTTGGCCATATGGGGAAAAACCCGGTGCAATGAAGTCAACCCTCTCGACTTTTAAGCGATTTAAAAAAAAATATCAAACCACTGATTACACATTTCAGAGAATTCAATCAATAAGGCCGTGCCAGTGAAAAACATGTTAAAGATAGATCATCACCTTGATCATGTGGCCTGTCAACCGGAGTAGAAGTTCCTGAAACTCAACAAGTCTTGTTCCTTGGCGTTCCGGATCAAATCAATGCCTCAGTCCCAGACTATCGAGCATACATTCTCTCGGTTATCCTCTGCCACCCCTCCTGCTTATCTACCCAGTAGTCACTACATGTTCCAATGCTTCCCTAGTCTGGCTCAATACGTGATAAAAGAACATCTCACGTCGCATTCTTATACCTGTGAATACATTGATTGTTTTACTTCTGTTAGCTGTTATTAGGCAATTGTTATTAAATAATCAAGTAATGCAAGACATTCGCAACGTGAATCCCAGAAACCACATCTCCATTGTCTCCAAGTCTTCCTAATGCGCATCAATGTCAATGAGTCACTGTCGTACAGTAGAACAAGTTCTATATAACATTTCAGCTCTCTCTTCTGACATTCAATAACAGTGACTTATTGCATCAGACACTTAGCATGTCCTCAAATGCAGCTTCAGCTTGGCGTACAATGCCCATACAGCAGATACATGTCTAGTTGAGTTGAGTTGATTTGTGCTAAGAAATGACATCACTGCACTCAGGGCATTCAAATGCGCGCTCCGTCCAATCGTTCAACAGCCAGCGAAGAGTCATATACTAATTGTTCTCACCGCTATCTCATTGAAAGTTTTCCTGGTCTTCCCACTAAGTTTTGAGATTCGACCAGAACCCCTGCCAACCCCCCTCAATCTCATCATGTCAACATACGTGTTCTCAGTCTGTTCCTCTAAACTTCTCCACCTGGTCCCACAGGTGCATGACCACCTCTCCCTTGTCCATAGGCAGTCTACCTCCAAGATGTGCATTCCATTCCGGTCTATCAGCCTGCTCATTCCTCTGCACTCCCGCATCGCCAGGGCAAAAAATCCATACAATTCTCAAAATCTGTGACCTCTGAAGCGATGTTAGCCATTCCACGCGAAACATTGCTTTCTCCACCTTATTAAGCATACTACTTGAGTCTAGATATTGGGAGGAAAACAATTCCAAGGATCAGATCACGGGAACACACATCCCAGCGTGGTGTAACTATTTATTTTTTTTAAAAATTTGTTCGCATATCCTTTTCAGGACATCGCTGTCAACATCAGCATCTTTCAACTGATTGTTGATTTCTTGGCAAGATTACGATCAGTAGTTTGCGTAACTATTGTTATGTTTAAAAAAATGCTAAAGATAAACAATACTAAAATTACGTTGTCAATTGTCATGTAAAATAAGAATCGAAATTGCAGGAATATAGACATTACAGTCTAACACTATATGTTCTTATATGAAGGCAGCACAGTAAGACCAATTCATACAAGAAACAAATGAAACCCGTAAACTGATTAGAGAAATTAAACGTAGACAGTCATACATTTTTTGGGCATGGTATGAGAAGAAATGGATTGGAGAACTTGGTGACAACTGGCAAGATCGAAGGGAACAGACCAAGAGGAAGACCTAGAAGCAAATACCTGGATGGCTTGGCCACATGGCATGGTCGAGACAGGAAAACGGAGCTGATCCACGACTCTGGTGATCGAGTGAGATGGCAAAACATGACCGCCCACGCTTACCGGCATGGCACATGATGGATGGATGGAGTCACAATTTGTTGGTCACGTTACGAGAAGAAATAAATTGGAGAACTTTGTGACAACTGCTAAGATCTAAGATAGAGTGGAAGAGAACAAAAGGAACCAACCAAGAATATTTTTATTTTTGAAAGGGTTAAGAATTGGGCACGCAGGCCTGCCTAACATTCTGCCATTCTCTCACTTTCTTTCATACATTATTTCATCCTTCCGTTTGAAGGCAGAGCAGTAACAGTAAATACCAGTATGGCATGGTCACGTGGCATAGTCGATAGATGATCACGGAGCTGTTCCACGACTCTGGTGATCGAGTGAGAAGGCGAAACATAACCTCCCACGCTTATCGGCATGGCACATGATGAATGACAATGCGACTATTATAATTGTCGGAAAGACGAGAATAAACGAAAGCGTCAATCCACGATCTGAAAAACTAATATAGTTTGTTTAGTGTCCTCTACAGAACTTTGCATTCAACCCAGCATTTATTGGCTGTTTGTGACCTACACAACCGTTGTTGTGGTGATGGGTTACTCTCATAACTCGCAATCCCGCATACCGCGTTCAAAGCACAGTTGTGGGCGATTCTGCGTTGATTTTTAAGCAATGCTATAAAGTGCCCAGTCGTTCATAAAGCAATGGCAAACTACTAACCGTAAACTTTCCAAGAAATCACAAAAAGCCCAAAACATATGAGGTTAACTGCGACGTCCTGTAAAGGTTATGCAACTAACTTGTGATTTACTAGAAAATGTTCGTTCAGTTGGTTGCTATTGCTTTCTGAACGACCGACGCCTCGTACCATCGAGATCAACTCAAAGATGTCTGCTTCCAAAGGCCTCCGGGTGATGTCGAAGCCTCGACTCGGTGGAGACACAGTTTTACTTTCCCCTAAGCCACAACACCGGTTGTGTAGACAGTCTCCACAAAGTTTTTCTTACGTGTACCAGGTGCTGTGACTACTCTCTAATAACAGTAATGCAATTCTCTGTCTGCTACCTAGACATCCTCATCTACAAGCAACACCATCACCACAGGACTTTTAAAAAAATCTGCAGGACTTCCGTAATCCCATCAAGCACCTTCTGAGCTATCTAGATCTCAGACTGAACCGTTCTCAGGTACTTTGTCAGCCAACCAGCACCCCAAAGCGACATGCATCCCCGCTCTGCCACAGCCTTTAGATATCCAGCTGATGTGATGGCCCACGGTCGAAGCATAGACGAGCGGACAATGAGACTCGCAGGTGGGATATCGAAGCCGGGAGGTGACAGCATGATACCTCCCATGACTGTGCCATATGGAAGAGGCAGCTGGAAGCCCGTGTTGACCGGGTCTGTCAACAGTACCGACTTCTTTGGAAGCAATATGGTGGAGGACCTGAACACGGAAAACTTTAACCCATTCATTGCAGGCTTGGAGAAAGCTCTAATAATGTTTTATAATCCGGAGAAGCAGGATAACGTTAAGCCGGCTAGAGAGTTTGGAAGGGTGAGTCATCATCATCATCATAATCACACATAGCTTCATCGTGGTTTCCATTATCATTGTTATCATCGTCACTGTTGTCATAAACAGTGAAATATGCAGAATGTATTGTGTAGCGGACTGGGACTAAAAGTTCTAGTTTTCTGGGGAGAAAGCTACTGAAAGGACAACTGCGTTTGTAATATATTGTCCAGTGTGGCTTACTTCATCAGCCGCATGCGACACTCTGGTCAGTCCACCACACACACACAAACGCACGCGCACACACACACACACACACACACACACACATATATATATATATCAGGTTGTGTGACGGTGTGTTCCATGCTCAGTCTTCATAAACGTAGATGGATAGGACACGTTAGGAGGATGGATGATGTTAGAATACCAAAGGACATCTTTTTTGGTGAATTACAGATGTGTAGGAGATCTCAGGGTCGGCCTCTCCTACGATACAAAGATGTGTGTAAGTGGGGCATGATTGATACAGGCATTGATAATGCACATTGGGAGCAAGTCGCCACTGAACGTGTTGCATGGAGGGCAGCTATCAGAAATGGAATAAAGACAAAGGAGAAATTGATTGAAGATAAAGCACACACTCAGCGTGAGAGACGTAAGATGGTGCATGATTGTGGAAATGACCATGTTTTCACATGCATCCACTGTGGACAAACATTAACAGCAAAATTGGACTTAGCAGCCACTCTCGCCACCGACATGGGTCATAGTTATTAAACATTTTTGAATTACGATGTACCAAACTATCGTCTGTCAGGATGGAAAGATATATATATATATAATCTCATCTCATCTCATCATGTTCCTCTTGCACTTTGTGGTGTCGAGGTGAAGTATAAACAGCGGGAGAGTGCCCGCTTATGGGTGTCATATATCGATATTCCCATGGACTCTGTTATTCACTGCTTCCATCGTTTAAGTGGTCGGCCTCTCTCTCTCTCTCTCTCTCTCTCTCTCTCTCTCTCTCTCTCTCTCTCTCTCTCTCTCTCTCTCTCTCTCTCTCTCTCTCTCCGTTCGCCTCTTGTCTGTACATCATTGCTTGTTGTGGTATACCGTTAGTTGGTAACCTACTTGCATGACCAAACCATTTGACTTGCTGCCTTCTAATACAATCTAGTGAGATACAACCCCCACTTTAGTTCTGATTTCTTAATTTCTGATCTTATATCTTCTTGATACATTGACTATTCTTTTTAGGAATCTCACTTCTGTTGTTGTGATTTTTCATTTATCTTTTTCTATCATTGTCCAGGTTTGGCATTGGTAACATAGAGTTGGTAGGAAGAATGTGTTGTAAAGTGCTTTCTTGGTAGTTATTGATACATGTTTGTTCTTTAGTATTGGTGCCATTTGTCCAATGAGTTGGTTTGCCTTATTGCATCTATTTTCGATCTATTCTTCGGATTTGCCATTTGATGATATTATACTTTCTAGGTACTAGAAACTCTTTACTTGTTTCAAGGGAATTTCTTTCAGGTGAATCATTGTTTGTTTTCTTCTTTAGTTACATTCATTACCTTTGTTTTACTTATGCTAATTTTCATGTTATGTTCCCTACACGTTTCATTTAGACTATTCATGTGGTCTTGTAATTCAGCTTCTGATTTTGCTATTAGTGCTTGGTCGTCCTCAAACAGGAGTTCTCTAATGGTTAGATTTGCAGATGGTTCTTCTTTTGTGTTCTCGCCATGCGGAGTTCTTGTGGTCTCTGTTTTGCTGGTTTCTTTACGTATGTCTATATATATATATATATATATATATATATATATATATATATATATATATATATATATATATATATATATATATATATATATATATATATATATATATATATACATATATATAAAATGAATAATAGCGGGAACAGGACACAATCTTGTCGTACTCCGGGTCTTATGGTGAAGGGTTCTGAGGGTCCCCCAGTTGCTCTCACTATGCATTCACTGTTGTTGTACAAGCTTCTACATAGGTTTGTTAGATGTGTACTCACTCCATATTGTTTAAGGATTTCCCACAGCTTGTTTCTATCTACTCAATCAAATGCCTTTTCTTGGTCGACAAAGGCTAAGTAGAGTATATATACAGTGGTATCTTGGGTTACGAACTTAATTCGTTCCACAACTCGGTTCGTAACCCGAAACGTTCGTAACTCTAAACATTGACATCAATGAAATAGAGACAATCTGTTTCAAGATGAAAGAATCGTTTTTTTTTTTTTTAAACATCTGGTCGTTTACCTGACAAAACGCAAAAAAAAATATGTGCACTTTACGCATGAAATAAAGAGAAAGAAAACAAGCAAATAAATTAAATGTAAAATAAAAATAAAAATAAATAAAAATGCAGTCTATCTTTCTTACTAAGAAACGATAATAAGAAATTTGTCATTATCTTTGCAATTCTGAATCATTAGTTTTAAGAGTTTCTTGTTGCTGTTTCTTGGCAGCCGACTGGGAATCTTTCTGCACTGTCGCGTGTATAGATTGATGGCGCAATTCCAAAGAGAGAAAAGATACTAAGCTCCTTTTTCCCAATGTGATCCTGCCAGTTTAATTATGTTAACCTTTAATGGCTCAGTTGTTTGAGTCCATAAATAGAGATTAAGAGAACCAAGGAATACCTCTAGGAAAACAATTACAAGTATTTCCCCTTTATACCCAAACTCCCCTTTTGGTGGTTCCTTGCCTCTCCTCTCTCGGGTTAAACTAATTTTATCTAGGGTTGTTAAAACAATTGACTATGGTATTTAAAAACACTCAATAAATAACATGACCTCATTTTTATGATTTAATAAACATAAACTTTGGTTGTACGTTTTGCAATAAAAAAAATTACAATCTTATTAATTCAATAAGGAAATATACATCTAATGATAGCAATACATCATTTGTGTACTACACATATTGGTTATATCACCAACAATATCTCTGTCGGTCCGTTACATGTACTGCTAATCTTCAACTGGCACGAGGGTAACAGAAATAAAGAAATATGCACTATGAGTTTTCCACTTCCAGGTTTGTGGATCCCTCTGCCTACAATCAATGAATGTATGTTTTTTTCTTCTTTGTGTTGATCTGTTCCAGGTCTGGGTAGAATATTATTTTGCTCTTCGTTTACTTTCAATTTTTAGGCAAATTGTGTTACATAACTAGTACCTCCTTCTTTCAGGAAAATGGAACTTTTGTTGCAGGTAAATAGCTTTCTTCACTACTCTATCAAGGGCATCACTCAACCAGGTGCTCACTCAACACGGTGCTACATTCACAAAGTGCTGTATCCACAAAGGGCTGCATTCAACCTAGTTTGGTATTGATCTAGCGGTACTTAGCCAATATCTGAAATTTCAGCAATCAACATACATCTAATCATATCATCAATATGAACATCAGAAATGAAATGCTGTTAACTCCTAAGACCACAACAAGTGAAATCAATCAAATGAATCTTGTTCATTTAGAGAAAAATAACCATAGGAGAAAGTCTTGGTATTCTCAGTTAGATATCAACAACATAATTATTTGCTCTCCATCCAATCTTCCGCTATCAGGGTTTCAAGATTTAAACTAGCAGATGTGCAGTTTCATCTTCACCAATGCTTGTCCTTAGGTCTCCAGGTTAAGTAATACCTTGATTGATTTGGATTTGACAATTATGTTGACCATTCTCTGCTGTACCTAGTTATCTTCTCTCCATCTTCTTCCATTAAAAGAAAAAGGTCTCTTACATTAAGGGTTCTAAAAAGCATTCCCAATTGCATGAGTAATTGCTTGTAAACAGTATAAGTACATCATGGTATCCATTTTGGTATAGTATTCATGTGAATTTTTTTTGTAATCAAAAGTTCAAGGCGAGTATATTCCCTTCTGTTCACCATGTCTATACTAAGATTGCACTTCATTTATCACCATTTTTCTCATTGTTATTACAATCATCATCTTCATTACAATCATCGGGATACTAACCCATGTGAGAGATCTATAATACAAAATGGGTTTTTGCCTAAAATAAAAAAAAAAAAAAACCAGATGCTTTTAGTATGCGTGATGTGTAATATAGGTTGTGTCGCGATTAGGGCACAAAAATAGATGAAGGTACGATGAATGATGAAGTGTTGTCATGCATCGGAGTGCACTAAATGATTAATTAGTGTTTGGCTTATGCCGATAGACAGGTGATAGACATCTCTTATGATAGACAGGACATTATATACCAAAGTTGCCTTCTATCATGAGATTGACTGTTAGCGTATACTCCCTTCTTAGCATGTACTTAATCTCACTCATACTCATTCATCGGACATAATATTCATATGTGCATAGATGATCGTTTCACTCGTTCATCAGACACAATTATATCTGTATGGATGACAATCAAGCATATGTATGTGCTTTACACAGAATACATTCACAGATTCAGTACCAATGACATTACAATGAAATCTCATCATTCCACCATCCTTCATCAGAAAGTATAATATTTTCCTGGATGATAATTAGTCATAGATAATGGCGGTTGATTAAGCATTATTATGTGGCACAAATATTAATTCCACATGTGACCAACGATGAAAATACAATTGCTTCATCATGTGGTTGCTTTAACCCATCACACAAATTTATGATACCTAAAGGAATTTATTTGATTCCCCTGTGTTCATGAAATACAAAAAAAAAATAACTACTTGTATGTTCATGTGCTCATGTAAAAAAAAATCTACTTGACTAATACATATTACACTAATTTGTCTTACCAGTGTTAGCACATGCAAAATAGTTTCTTATTACTGAAATAAGTATTCTTAGCTTCCTAAGTCTTAAGTTACTCACCAACTTCTAAATTGCTGCTGATTGAGTTTAACATCTTAAGAATACAATGTACAACTAGATCTAATGCTTACACATTAAATAAGTTATTTACTAGAAGACAAGGAAACTCACTGGGTTGTCCTAATGTACAGATTATCAATGACTATGATAACTGAGTATATTATTTAGTTTCCACTAAATTAATTTCTTAGGAATTACCCACATGACAGTAACACGTTGACTTACCAACTCTTCTCCTGGGAAAAAGGCTCACAGACTATTAAACTAATATAAAAATATATATATAATATATATAAAATATAGCAGTGTTTTCTCTTGAATGGCTGCAAACACTGAGACTGGTTTCAGGCTTTCGGACTCAGCGTTGTTCAACTTCTCTGTAGGCGTCTACTTCTGTTGCCTTTCACGTTTGTTTGTAGATGTTGCCGGCCGTCCGTCAATGTCTTCACCTCGCGTCTTGGCTTTGTGTAAAACAGGACGATGTTTACTCGTGAGCCATCTTTTATATTCTTGATCCAGTCCATTTTTCCCGTATTTGCTCCGATTCGTAATCTATGTGGTTTTCAATCTGGTGGTGTCGGTTGACTCTTTTTCCCCCAAGTTGAAATCGTACCAGTGGTGATTGCAGTTTATGTTCTTGTACAATAGAATTGGATTTGAGGAGATCTTAACAGCTAGTAACGGCTTGTGAGACAGTATACGACATGCACCAAGAAACTATCATACTAAACTATCAAGGGAAATATGTCGCTTCTTTTGCTGGAGAATATTTCTGAAGTGGGCCATCACACGATCATTCATCGGGTTTACTGCCCTGTTAGCAACACGTTTGTTTGGATGATGGTTCACAATGATGTCTTCGACATCTGCACACTTGATGCAAATTTCTTTAATCCTGGAAGTTGAAACCATCACTGACTCCTTATCATCAGACGACTGCTCCTCCGTTAGTGTCTTTAGCTGTTCATTCTGAGATCCACAAGCTTCTTTATTATATTGGTGATACGTGTGGTTGATTTTGCCATGCTGTACTCATAGCGATGTTACACACACGAACGCAATTTTCATGTTTCATAATGATTTCTTTCATCACCTCGAATGTTATAGGTGTCTGCTTTCTAGCACTACTACCGTTCTTCGAACTCATAATTGATGGGGTTAACAAGGAAAATAATGAAAGAGATAATATGAACACAGTGCCACTGCTAAGAAATCGTTTACTGCTATATATACACAGCCAAACCTCGGGTTACGAATGCCTTAGGTCACGAATAATTCGGGTTACTAACAACAACTTCGAACATTTTTTGTCTCGGGTAACTATCAGAGCCTCAGATTACGAATAAGGCTAGAGGGGGGGGGGAGAGAGAGAGAGAGAGAGAGAGAATGAGAGAGAGAGAGAGAGAGAGAGAGAGAGGAGAGAGAGCAAGGTTTAACGTTTGAGACAAACAATCGCGTACAGTATAAACGAAGACAACGCAGTACTAACGTTGCTTATCACTAGCCATTAGCCTAGTTTTGCAAGCGTGCGCAACCTAGTTTTCATTGCTCCTAGCCCACATGTATTTTCCCAGTCAATATTACAGATAAACACGCAGTTTTGCACACTTCAAATTTGGAATTTCTCTATGTTTATGAAGTGATTACGGTGGCATTCGTAAGCCCAGATACCGCTTTCGAAACACAGCTGCGGGCGATGTGGCAGCAGACCACCTTGCATTGGTTTTTATGAAATGGTATGGGTACCGGTCGTTCAGAAAGCAATGGCAAACTACTGGACGCAAACTTAACCAGGAATCACGAACAGCCAAAAATTCTGGTGTTGCATGCTGAGGTGTGTGCAAGCTGCGCTACAAACAGCAAATTGTAACATACTTGTTGGCTGTGTGAAAATAAAACTATGAGGAACATTGAATTTGTGTGCTGTGTATGGAAGTTATGCAGTCTATTGGGGCACCGACAATCGCTGAGATCGGAGAGTTAAAGCATCAAAAAGTGAAGAGACGAAGCTGCATGATCTTTCGCGCTCTGGACTTTCCGCCAGCTACCAGCCCCGACATGCTGGACCGCCATGATCTCACTATCCATGATGACATTAGGTACCTGGCCATGCAGCTGTTTTTCAACAATGAACATGTGATTACAATGTTCAAGACTCTTACATATTGAAAGGTTTGCTCAAGATAGGTGCCGGGAGGTCTCACAGATGAGTAGTTTCAAGAGACAGGAATTTGATCTGAAATGGCGGTTCTATGCCGAGAGGGAGAACGTTGTGTCAAAGATGATTAGAGTTGACGAAAATTAAACGTATCATTGTGAGCCTGTGACAAAAAGGCAGTCTATGGAGTGGCATTGTCCACATTTAGCTCAAAGAAATAAGTTCACGAGAACGCCATGAGCAAGGCATGGTATGATCACTGTCTTTTGTGGCATGGAGGCAGTGATTCTTGTGGAAGTGATGCCTAGAGAAGCAAGGTTTGATGCGGACCTAGTTCATACAGTGAGGAAAGGACTACGCGAGCTAAAGAACAGCTGGTACGGTCAAGGCATGCACAATAACAGTTGATGGAGATTATTCAAAACAATGTTTTCCCGTAGTGAATTTGAATAACGAAGACACAAACAATAGATTCCACGATTTATTGCCTGGCATATTTCGCTTCATCTCGTCAGGTACATACTGCAGAAATCACACAACTTACGTGAATTAATTAGATAAATCCTTCAAGTTGAAATATACACATATTCGCACAGTAATGTCACTTATCTACCACGGTAATTTTAAGCTGACTAACATGTCTTTTTGTTTACACAATTCTGGCTTGCGTTGATAGATCGCAATTGCTTCTGCAAATTTTAACAAGCGAGTATTTTGTGTGTTAAACAACACGCGAAATGCAGTGTCTCTGTCAATCACACGGCCGCTTTCGATAATGTGCCTACCAATTGAAGACGCCTGGAGCATCCGATGTGTCGGCCCCACGAGGCTAGCATCTCCTGTGTGTTGTATCTTGTTGACCCATTGAGGTATGTGTTCTGACACTCGTTTGTTAGAGAGACAGCTTGACATTACTGTGCGAATATGTGTATATTTTAACTTGAAGGATTTATCTAGTTAATTCACGTAAGTTGGATGTAGATTATGTAGGAAAATAATATGTGGCGTTAAATTGTATATGTGTGATATAATGTGTCCTTGGGAATGAACAGGCAGGATAGATTGGCTGGCTCTGCAAAACTTGGTGGAGTATTAATGCATGACAAGGCAGACGTGGTTGCGGCCTTGTGGGAGCACGTGTACACCTTGGAGGAGCAAATGGATCATCATGGTCTGGCAAGAATGAGGCAGCAAGGAGTGACAAGGTGATCTGGCCGACGCTCAACGCTCAGAGGAAAGGCGAGACGGACATATAATCATATTGCTTCTGGTACTATTTGTGTTGGAACTCTTCGCTAGCTGCTGTGGATGGGGACGGAGCGCCTATGTGAATGCCCAGAATGCCGTGATGTCGCTTCCTAGATCAATCAATCAATCAATCAATCAATCAATCAATCAATCAATCAATCAATCAATCAATCAAACTGTATATGTGACTGTGGTTGTATCTGTATGGTATTAGCGTTAAATTGTGTGTAACCTTGGTGTTATCTGTATGTTATGTAGCGTTAAACTGTATGTAACGGTGGTCTTATATGTATGTCATGTGGTGTTAAACTTTATGTAACTGTTACTTTATATGTATGTTCTGAAGCGTTAAACTGTGTGCAACACTGTATTTATCTGTATGGTATTAGCGGTAAATTGTATCTGCGGTTTCATCAGTATGATGTTTGACTTTAAACTGTAACTGTATGTTATGTAGCGCTTAACTTTAAATGCTGATTAATCTGTTTTATTATGCAGCGTTACACGGTAACACTGGTTTTATCTGTGTGTTATGCAGCGTTACATTATAAATGTGGTATTATCTGTTTGTTATGCAGTGTTACACTGTGTCTATGGTTTTATCTGTCACGTATCGTTACTGTGTAACTGTGGTTGTATCTGTTTGTTATGGAGTGTTAGACTTTAACTATTGTTTTATCTGTCACATAGTGTTACCCTGTAGCTGTGGAGTTATCTGTTATGTGGTGTTACTATGTAACTGTGGTTGTATCTGTTTATTATGCAGTGTTACACTTTAACTATTGTTTTATCTGTTACGTAGCGTTAAACTATAACCGCCGTTGCAACTATATTTGATATGATGCACGTCCACAGGCCGCTGAGAGACCCAGTCAGTACAACCACGCATACGGTGCTGTCAACTGCTCCGTCAATAACGACCTGTGCGCGCGGGAAGGCGCAACAAACGTGCCCATGTTCAAACTCTACTCCAACGGCTTTGACTTGAGCACCATCGTTCACGGAAAGAACTTCAACTCCCAACATATGCTGATGCTGATGAAGATGACCCCTGTGCTGACCCAGCCCAAGGAGGCCTATGGTGTGCACAGAAGGCCCAAGGAGGAGTATGGTGTGCCCAGAAAGAGATGATCCATCGGTACGCAATCGAGATTTGCAGTTTAGGATTCCGTTCTTTTGTAACCCAAAGGATGCAACAAATGGTCCACTTGGAGTAGCTTGCTTCCTTGAAAATGATTCTGTGCAGTGGTGCCTCCATTTGTGAACATAACCATAAAAGGACATCCCACAAATACGCACCTTTTCAGCAGTGATATCACGAAAGACAGGATAGTCACACAGTAAAAGTCAGGAGCACACGTACAAAAACATGCAGACACACTGACCTCATCCACATAATACAATTGCAATAGAAAACCCAAGCCAGTTTGTTATTGTTCATATACTGCCAGTATCGACTGTCTGTGATACTGCGTGATGGATGCAACCATAGTTACGTCATTGTCTAGGCCAGTGGTTCCAAACCGTTTTTGGCCCACGCACCCCTTCACCATATGTTCAAAATGTCATCTCTTCTCCCCCCCCCCTTTCGTATTTCCTCCCGTTAACCCCCCCCCCTTTTTTTTTTTAAACACAGTATAGGTATTCCAATTCCAATTCCAATTTTCAAAACAAAAATTCCAAATTCGGCCTCGTTCAACGTGCCTCTTCGGCTGTGTTTATTGTTGAGGTCCGTGGTTTTTGTGGGTTCATTCACTCTAATTCTTGCCTTGTGCGCTCTTACGAGTGAGTCCTATTTCGGACTGATTAAGTTGGTTTGTGTCTGTGCCGTCATTGGGGGGGGGGGGGGGGGGGTTAGGTCGGCGGCTGTCCTTTGTTCTCGTCTCCTCTGGTGGTGTATTTGGTTAGTGAAGGGTCCAGGCTTGACTGGTTGCAGTCCTTATAAGGACTTTTTAATCTGGTCTTTTTGTCTCCTTTTTTGTGAATTTTCTGTAATAGCTTTTCGATGTTTTCATGTTCTTCCTTGTGCCTGTTTTTACTGCCGAGTTTGAGTTGCTGTTGCCTTTCGATTTCTTCCTCCGCGGTCAGCCATGGGATCATTTCTCCTACTATATAGTACGTGTAGCCGGGTCCATCCTCAAAGTCAGTAATTCTATCTGGGTATACTACCGGTCTCCTGAGTTTTTTGGGCTTCTTCTTTTCTCTTTCATCCCCTCGCCTTTTGAATTCCTGGTGCCTACGTTCCTCCAATTTTATCGATTCTAGGCACTTCTCCAGGGATAGTCCGGGTGGGTATTCTGCTTGTGGTTCTGGCTCGGTCTTTTGCAGGGTTTCATCTTGCGGCTTGTCTGCGTTCTCTTGCACAGCTTCTGTTGGTTTGTTTTGGATTACTTCCATTTCAGCTTTCAACAGCTCTCTCTCCGCTTTAATGGTGCATAGCATTTCTTCGTTTTCCTTCTTCATTTCGGCCATATGTTTCACTTCTTTCTTGATGTTTTGCTGGATCTCCTTTATTTCAGCAAGCAGCTTTTCATTGTCACTGGTCGGTACCGGTGTTTGAAGCAGCTTGATTTGCTTCTTTAGCTCACCTATCTGGTCTTGCAGTTGAGCTTTTTCCGCTTGTGATCTGCCCGTGGCTGTCTCGCACCTCCGCATTGCGTCCTTATATGGTGTCTTTGTATTGATGGCGAAATTTAAGACGTCTCTGTGTCTCCATGGAAGCTAAATTTAATAACATATATGCGTTAACAGTCGTAGAAACAGTCTCCAATGCAGACTGTTACAGTGATCACATATTAATGACAGGCACACTGAGGGTAAAGTTAAAGAAAGTCTAGTATACAACAGGAAGCCCTAAATATGATTTTTGAAAATTGAAAACTGACAAAGAAATACAAGATAATTTTAACATAGAAGTAAAGAACAAATCTGATGTATTGTTTGATCTATAGATCCTATTTCAAGATGTGAATGATTAATGGGAAATGTTGAAGAATAAAAAAAGTTGTGCTGCAGAAAAAAAGCTATTCCAAAATTAAAGAAAGTGGGTCGTAAGACATGGATGAGTGAAGAAATTTTACAACTAATGGAAACAAGACAACCAAAAAAACACAAAAACCTGACGAGATGCAGCGAAATGTCTTAGGCAATACATCGTACTATATATGGTTTGTGTCTTCGTTATTAAGAAAAAAAACCTGCCAAATATGAAGAAATTCACAGAAAAGTCAGAATATTATGTAAGGGGGCAGAAGAAGCATGACTTGAGAAACACACCATCGAAATTGATAAACAACACAACAGTAAAAATACCGAACTAGTGCACAAAAGAATGCAGGAGCTTACTAATCAAAGAACACATCCACCAGCAGGCTGCCTAAAGACAAAAGATGGAAAAATCATAATAGAAAAAGATCAGATTTTACATGTATGGTTTGATTATGTGAAAAACCTGCATGACGATAACTCACAAGAAAAGTATAATATTCAAAATAATAATGAAGAATAATCAGTTTTGAAGATGGAAGTTCAGAATGCCCTTAACTATATGAAATCTGGCAAGACCCCGGGTTCAGACAGCACACAACAGAAATGATTAATGCTTTAGAAGAATGTGGAATAGATAAAGACAATTAGTATTATTAGTCGTATTACGAAAATTTTGCTAAGATTTAACATGGAAAGAGGAAGAAAATACAGCCTGAAATAGGAAAAGAATAATGTGGTTTTGTAGAAGGCAACGGTACAGCAAATGCTGTGTATATACTGAGAACAGTAACTGAACATTCTGTAGAAGTAAACAAAGATCTAAACTTTTTCTTTATTGACTACACAAAGGCTTTCGATAAAGTGAGATATGTCGACATTGTAAGGATGCTTTAAAATATACAAATTGATGGAAAAGACCTTAGACTTGTAAACAACATATATTTGAAACAACAAGCTGCCATAAGAGTTGATAATAAAGTAAGCCAATATAAGCCTATTAAGAGAGGTGTGAGACAGGGATGTGTAATGTCTCCAGATCTGTTTTTCTATATACAGTGAACATATTTTCATAAATATAGAAGATATGGAAGGAATCAACATTAGGGGACAATACATCAATAACATTAGATACGCAGATGATACAGTCTTGATTGCAGACAATGAACAGGACCTGCAACATTTAGTAGATGCGGTTGTTGCACACAGTGAACAACTAGGGTTAGAATTGAATTGTAAGAAGACACAGATTATGGTTGTCACTAGGAAGAAGGAAATACCACAATGTAACATAAAGTAAATGGTCATATTCTTAAACAAGGTAATCGGTACATCTATCTCGGAACAGTCATAACATCTGATCGGAGATGCCTTGAAGAGATTAGAACAAGAATTGCCTTTGCGAAAGTAGTCTTTTGCAAGATGAAAAACATACTGACGAATAGAAAGATGTCAATTTAAATGAGAAAAAGAGTGTTGAAGTTAGTTAGTTAGTTAGTTAGTTAGTTAGTTAGTTAGTTAGTTAGTTATGCTCCATTCCTGTGCCAGTGAATATCACACAAAATGCTTCCCACTGTCCAATGTGAAAAGTGGAATAGGCAGGAGTCTCGGAAATCCAACGGCCCGCACAGGTACTCTGTGCATAATGCCGCCGCCAGAATACCAACAAAAAATTAATCCACAAAAACCACAGTTCATCGTCAATGGACTCGGCAGTCACCAGAAAGACCTAACTGACCCCGGTTTTCTCACATGGCTCGGTCTTTTACCGCAGGGCGACACGCCGAAAGTGTCGCATAAAGCACGCACTTCGCAGCTTCAGCGTCGACTCCCGGAAGTCTCCTGAAAAATGCACTCGTGAGCGGAAAAGGCAATTCATTCAATTCAGCAACAGCCTGTAGCCATTGTTCCGAACATGCAGATCACTGTAGTCTGTACAGGACAGATGTAAAAGCATTCCCCGCGAATTTCACAGCTCACAGTGTCGTCCACGTACTCACTCAGTAGCAGGGCGACGGGAGTGTTGAAGTGCTACATGAAACCTCTACTTTTGTATAGATGTGAAGCGTGGACAATGAGCAGAGAAGCTGAAAAATATCTGATATCTGTGGAAATGTGGTTTCTGGGAAAAATGCAAAGAATACCTCGACAGACAGAAAAACCAATGAACAAGTCCTTTAAGAACCAAATGAAGATCGTAAACTGATTAGAGATATTAGACGTAGACAGTCAAACTGTTCTGGGCATTTTATGAGAAGAAATTAATTTTAGAACCTGGTGACAACTGGCAAGATTGAAGGGAGGAGACCAAGGGGAAGACCGAGAAGTAAATACCTGGATGGCTTGGCCACGTGACATGATCGAGACAGAAACACGGAATTGATCCACGACTCTGGTGATCGAGTGAGATGGCAAACCATGACCGCCTACGCTTATCGGCATGGTACATGATGGATGGATGGATGGATACTAGACAAAGTATAGAGATCTACATAAAACGTGATTTGCTGGTCTACTTACGTTATAAAATGAATTTCAGAAGGGCGAGAAGTACTAAGAAAGCACCGTACCAACTCTATGCTACCAATGCCAAACCTGACCAATGACAGAAAAAGAGAAAAGAAAAATCACTACAACTGAAATGAGATTCCTGAGAAGAATACTCATTGTATCAAGAAGAGATAAGATCAGAAATGAAGAAATCAGGACTAAAGTGGTGGTTACAGAAGCGCTAGATTTTATTAGAAAGCAGCAAGTCAAATGGTTTGGCCATGCAAGTAGGTTACCAGTCAACATCATACCACAACAAGCGATGATGTACAGACCAGATGGAGATGAAGGAAGAGGCCGACCACGTAAACGTTGAACGGAGGGAATAGCAGAGTCAATGGAAATATCGATACATGAAGCCCATAATCGGGCACTCTCACGATGTTTATACTTCACCTCGACACCTCGCTATATTCCCTTTCGTCAGGTGGTGGTAGGTTTCTCATGCGCATGCGCAGCGCATAAACAAAATGGCGACTGTACTTACGGAGTGTACAACCAAAGATAAACGTAATGGTGTGCGTTGGTTTGTGGGCAAAAGGACTGCCTGCAAAGGACATTCATAAAGGAATGCTTCCTGTTTATGCTGATAAATGTTTGTCCCGTAAAGCGGTGCATAGCTGAGTAGAAAAATTTTCTCAAGGACGATCTAAAATTGTAGATGAAATCCGATCTGGTCGTCCTGTTGAGATTGCAACAGAAGCATTAGTGCAGCGGGTGATAGAGATGATTAGAGGTGACAGGCGAGTAACTATAGATTCTGTAGCATCTGCAATAGGGTGCTCACATGGTTCAGCATACAGCATAATGCATGATTGATTAAAATTCTTGAGTTGAACTGAGTTGAGATTAAATGAATTGAGTTGAATTGAGTTGAGATGGGTCAAGAACCGATGATATAGCACTAGAGCCATTCCCATATGTGCTCCGTCCTCATCTTCAACCGTCAGCGAAATGTCCCAATACTAATAGTACTCAGAGCAGTATGATTATATATCCATTTAGTTGTTCTTCGGAGCTTTGGAGTGTCGGCCAGATTTCTGGTCACTCCTTGCAGAACCATTCTCTCCAGGCTGTGATAATCTAACTTTTCTTCTGCACTAAACACACGATCCCAAAGGGTCCCTAATACATCTGGCATATCATGCGCCAATTACCCTCCAAGGGGTGCAGTCCCAGCCAACCTGTCCGCCTGCTCATTTCCCAGGACACCAGCATACCCTAGGGAAAAAATACAACAGATGCTCTCTATTTTTGATTGTTAAATGGAATCCTACAACTCTGCGCTTAGATATTAACATCCAAATAAAAAAATAAAACTATGATAATTAGTAGTGAAAAGGAAAGATCATCAATGAATATCACAGTAAATGGGCATACACTAGAACAAGTAACAAGTTTCTCTTATCTTGGACATATAATAACAGATGATGGCAGCAGTGAAATGGAAATCAAAAATAGAATAGGAATGGCCAAAAATGCTTCCAAAGGCATGAAATCAGTATTAACATCTAGAGAGATTAATAAAAAAAACTGTCATTTACTGCCTATATAGTACCTTTCGGTGTATGGCAGAGGGGTCTTTGAGCTTGAGAAATAAAGGCCGCCTGGCTAGTGCAGTCGCCGCGAACTGTGCAGGTTAGAGATTAATAACGCATTAAAAATGAGAATTGTGAAATGCTACGTATATTCAACGCTACTGTATAGCGCAGAAGCCTGGACACTGAACAGGCAACTAGAAAGTCGCATAGAAGCCCTGGGGATGTGGATATACAGACGAATTTCATGGAAACAAAAACAATTAAATGCAGAGATCCTAGAAAAACTGGGAATGAAGAGAGAGTTGATGAAAGAAATAAAGTGGAGACAAGTGAAATATTTTGGCCACGTTAAAAGAAATGATACTCTTATAAAAACCATATGGAAGGCAAAGTTGAGGGCAAGCGAGTAAGAGATAGACAACGATACAAGTGGGAGGGTAACATCAAGAGATGGACGAACATCAGCCTGACAGAATGTACAGTCTAGATGGGAGACAGACAGTGTTGGAAATTCATTGCAGCCACCCTTCATTGCGGAGACGGCACCTGATTGATTGATTGATTGACAACTCTGCCGGAAACACACCTGTCTTCATCTTTCTCATCATTCTTTGTAAGTCCGTAACAATCACGACGTGCATGTTGCTGATGGTTTTAGATCAATCAACGACGTCTCATCTCATCATCTCACCATGTTCCTCTTGTACCTTGCGGTGTCGAGGTGAAGTATAAACTACGGAAGAGAGCCCGCTTATGGGCTTCATGTATCGATATTCTCATAGATTCTGATATTACCTCCGTCCAACGTTTACGTGGTTGGCCTCTTCCTCTGTTTCCCTCTGGTCTGTACATCATTGCTTGTTGTGGTATGCTATTAGTTGGCAACCTACTTCCATGGCCAAACCATTTGACTTGCTGCCTTCTAATAAAATCTAGTGCAGCTATAACCCCCACTTTAGTCCTGATTTCTTCATTTCTGATCTTATCTCTTCTTGATACATTGAGAATCCTTCTCAGGAATTTCATTGTTATTGTTGTGATTTTTTTCTTCTCTTTTCTATCATTGTCCAGGTTTGGCATAGGTAGCATAGAGTTGGTAAGAATATTGTGTTTTAAAGTGCTTTCTTAGTAACTATTGATACATGTTTGTTCTTTAGTATTGGTGTCATTTGCCCAATGTGTTAATTTGCCCTATTACATCTATTTACAATCTCGTCTTCTGATTTAACCTAGGGGTTAACATCTTTCTCCGTAATCCAGTATATTCTCGTGAGTAACGTAAGCTGTGCGAGAATCGGTAGCGGATATCGCCGCCTTCGTAACTTAGGGGTATGTGAGCCGGTCGCTCAGAATGCAATGACAAACTTCTGAGCGTAATCTTGCCTAGTACATCAAGAACAGCTGAAAAATGCTAATGTTGACTGCAACATCCTGTAATGGATATGAAAAAAAGGTACTTGAAATTCTTTACTTGTTTCAGGGGGTGTTCTTTTAGGTGAATTGTTGATGTTTTTGCTTTTGGTTCTTTAGTTATCTCTCTTTCACCCGTGCTAAGGGAATCTCCGGTGCGAAGTGGTCAAGCCGTCTGACACGGGCTCCTAAGGTTGTGTGTTCTAATCCGGGCCGCGTCCTTCGGTTCACATGTGCATTTTTTCGGAGATTCCTGAGGGTCGCGGCTGGAGCTAAGGAGTTCGTACTTTGTGTGACGCTTTCCGCGCTGCGAAAAGAGACTGAACCATATGGGATAAAAACTCGATGCAATGAAGTCGATCTTTTTTACTTTTAAGCGAAATTTTTTTGATTAATTACCTGTGCTAATGTTCATGTTTCCGGTCTCAGTGACTAAGGTCTTGCGGACATGATTCGATTTGGAAGCAGACAGTGTCGCACTGGTGTCGTGATGGTTTGGGAGCCGGTCGTTCAGAAAGCAATGGCAAACTACTGAACGTAAACTTGCCAAGACATCAACAACAGCAGTGATGATGTTGACAGCGATGTCCTGTAAATATGATATGAAAAAAAAAAATATGCTATGTCCCCTACACATTTCGTTTAGACTATTCATGTGGTCTTGTAATTCAGCTTCTGATTTTGCTATTAGTGCTTGGTCATCCGCAAACAGGAGTTCTTTAATGGCGTAATTTGGAGATGGTATGGGACTGTCCTGAGTGCAGTGATGTCGGTTCTTAACTCAACTCAACTCAACTCGACGTAAAACAGATATATGTGCGCACCGCATATTGCACATGTTTGTGTGCACCAAACAGAATGGAGCACCGCTGAATAAGGCACCGGATACTCTGTGTTATCTGGGAACATCAAGATAGGGCGTCCCAAACGTCCTGCACCTGAACTCCCCCAATCACTTCTACACACCCCAGGAAAGGTTATTCATACGGTGGTAATGTGATGGTTTCTCGTCTTTACAATAACAGGCGATATCTCGCCTTGACAATGACTGGTGATGTCCCGTCTTATCATTCACTGTTGATGTCTAGTCTTGATGATGCCTGGTGATTTCTCAACATAACAATGTTTGGTGATTTCTCGACATTACACTGTTTGGTGATTTCTCAACTTGACAATGTTCAGTAACTTCTCGTCTTGAAAATGTTTGATGATTTCCGGATTTGACGTTGACTAGTGATTTCTCGACTTAACAATAGATGGCGATGTCCAGTAATGACACTCCCTGGTGCTTTCCGTCATGTCAATTACATGCGATTTCATATCGCGTCGTTTACTGGTTACTTCTCCTATTGCTAACTAATGGTCACTTCTTGTCGTGCATATGGCTTTCCCATTATCATGTCCGTACTACTAAAGGACAGTACTGACACCTTGCAGTCTTGACAGACGATAGCCATTGTGCTGTTAGAAAAGGCATAATAACCATTCCATAGCACAAAGCAAAATTGTAGTGACCATGTGTTGTCCATGCAGCCTGACCCCTCTCTCGGACTGCCTAGTTTACTCTAGAAGAAAGGTCACACCAATAAATCTGGAATAAAACAAACTGCGGAAGTTCCCGGATCAGTAAAGCAATGATGTAACTGTCCGCCTGTCGGATCATCCTTCCCTCCTACCATAACATTTGTTTTTAGGTTGCATTTCCTCGCACTAGGATAAGGCATGTACCATCTAAATTGCGCTCCTTCGTCTGAAGCCGTTGGTACAATGTAGGGCGTCGAGATGGGTGAGCTCTGTCCAACCTTCGGCACTAAAAGAAAGCAGGTAGTAACGTCCGCTATATCATGTCGATGAATAGTGATTTCTCGTCGATGAATAGTGATTTATCGTCTATGACTCTTGATTTCTCGTCCTTGGCTGGTGTTTTCTCGTCACGTGAACTAAATGTGATTTCTCGTTGTTTCAATAAAATGAGTTATCGCCATGTCAAAGAATGGTGATTTCTCACTTATAATTAGCTGACAGTTTCTCGCCATGCCAATGTCTGGTTACTTTTTATTTTGTAAAGGAATGGTGATGTACCATCTTGCCAATAACTCGTTATTTCTCGTCAAGATAAATCAATCAGTCAAGTGCCGCCTCCACAATGAAGGCTGGCTGCAATTGATCCCCTTGTCTCTCTCACTGGTTGTACATTCTGTCACATTGATGTTCGTCCATCTTTCGATGTTATCTTCCTACTTGTATCGTTGACTGCCTCTTGCTCGCTTACCATCAACCTTGCCTTCCAGTATGATTTTAATAAGAGTGTTATGTCTGTTAACGTGGCCGAAATATTTCACTTGCCTCTTTTAAATTTTTTTTTTATCAACTCTCTTTTCACCCCCAGGTTTTCTAGAACCTCTGTATTTGATTGTTTTGTTTCCATGAAATACAACATATTCATCCGTATATCCATATTTCCAAGGCCTCTTTTCGACTTTCTAGTTGCTTGTTCAATGTCCAGGCTTCTGTGTCTTACAGTAGTGTTGAATATACGTAACGTTTGAAAATTCTCATTTTTAATGCGTTATTAATCTCTCTAGATGTTAATACAGATTTAATGCTGTTGAAAGCATTTTTGGCCATTCCTATTTGTTGATTTCTACTTCACTTCTGCCATCATCTATTATTACATGTCCAAGATATGAAAAACTTGTTACCTGATCGAGTATATCCCCCTTTACTATGATGTTCATTGATGACCTTTCCTTGCAACTGCTAACTATCACAGCATTTGTTTTTTGGATGTTAATATCTAAGCCACATTCTGCACAATGCCTGTTTAATTGTTCCACTAGGTTGTGCAACTCTTGCTCGCTTTCTGCTAGTAAGTAAAACGGTATCATAAACATACCCAAGATTGTTTATGTTTCTTCCATTGATGCTAAGTCGCTCATGATAATAACTCGTTGTTACACGTTTTGTCAAAGACTAGCAATAAATCGTTATTTGCCGATATGTCAATCATCTCATCCCGTCTCATCATGTTCCTCTTGTATCTTGCGGTGTCGAGGTGAAGTATAAACAGCAGGAGAGTACCCGCTTATGGGCTACATATATCGATATTCCCACGGACTCTGCTATTCCCCCCGTTCATCGTTTATGTGGCCGGCTTCTTTCTCTGCTTCCATCCGGTCTGTAAATCATTGCTTGTTGTGGTATACTGTTAGTTGGTAACTGTCGTGTCTTCCTTTAAAGTGTCGTCCCTGGAGTAAGGGGAGTCAACACCCACATTATAATTTTTCTTCCCTATCAATATCCTGGAGAATCCACCAGCTTCCGTCCAACACACTCCATCAGCCCGTGGACACCTTTTCCTATCACTCTCTCACTGTCGAACTATGCCCCTCTCATACTTCCCCAACGCAACATATTAAACAACTCTTGCTTCTAAAAATTACTACAGATTAATTTATTAAAAGAAAAGTGTAATGTACGTGAGGCGTGTATGCGAAGAAAATGTGTGATGTGTTCTATAATGTGTGTAGGATCGGACTCTCAGATAATAGCATAGTCAGTTCATCCTTGCAAGGACACACCACAGCACGTTAAGTCAGAACAAGTCCATCTCACCCGGTACTGTATCTCTCCTGCCGGACACCGACTGTCATCTGTAGCTACCTGGTAATCCATCTTCCTAATCATCCGAAATAGATACTGTTTGTAAATTACAGCTGATCATGGACCGGTTGCCCAATGCACATAATTTCCTATCGTTCTTAAAGAATGCACAAATCCTTTGTAGTGAGTATTTAGGTATCACTGTTATTGTTAATATACTTGAACCTAACTAGTGTCTATCTAGGTTCAGGTATCATGTCTTTTGAACTATTTCACTAGAATATATCACACCATGTGACTATTATATTTGAATGTTCTTGTTTAGGTACCAATGTTCTTATGCTGTGTGATCAACAATCATCACCCATCTTAGGTGAACCTTAACACGCAGGAATCGTTATATTGGTTGGCTCTTCTGAGTCATGTTATGGTGAACCCTCCTGATTATGAGTCCAGCGTAAACATAATACCATCTTTCTTCTCGGACGTTATTCCTTTTTAGTAAGAAACATTTGAGTGTCCAACTGGTGTTATGTCTAATTGCCGTTGCACTTCATCAAACCCAGTGTTGAACTTCCTCGTAACTGGTATGGAACCTGTGAGAGAAACAACACATCCTGTGATAGTACTAGTCACTGATCCTACCGGCTGAGTGTAAGCCTATTGCCTTGCTCAGTTATTTTACAGCTAACTAAACTCTGTCATAGAGCATATTAGCTCCTCACCTACGTCCGAATCAGGCGATGACAAGGAAAGACTCATAAACAGAGTGCACAACTTCAGTGGGCAAACATTTGAAAGATCCCCCCCCCCCCCCATTGGACACTTTCCCCATCTTAAATCTCTCCAATTATCACACCTCTATCCTATTCATCCTAGCAGAGCCAATTATCACTTCACTACTATAACTAGTTTTCAACTAACAGTGCTAATCATCACACTCTAGTTTTAACAAGACTACTGCCTATATTAATTAGGCCTAAATAGACTATATTGACTACCTTATGCAAAACCGCCTCATTCCGGGATGGCTGCTACACTTTGCCATAACGACACATGCTAGTTAATTTTAAATTAATCTAACACTGTAGAGCTCTCCCACAAACACGTCCATCCTAATCCACGGTTTTGGTCAACACTCATTGTCCCCAAATCTGGTTTTTGGCAACCGCCTAAAATTGGTCACGTGACGTATTCTATATGTCCACACAGGTGTTATTTGGGCATATCATCCATTGTCAAGAATCTATCTTCACTGGCTCCATCAATGTCAGAGTTGTCATCACTTGTTCTTGACTCCCAAAACAAGCTAGCGAGTTACTGTAATCCCAACAACAGTTTTCAATAACAAGTTGCCAATCCCCGTGATGTCCGGAAACTCTAAATGACAGAAGGGGCTGTTTTCTCCCGAGCTGAGTACTTCCGCTTAAATCCGACCTGTTTATGAACTGTCAAAGTGGTGTATAGATTCATCTCACTCACTTCCAAATGTTCCCATTTTGTCGACCCCATGTAAACACGTGCAGCTGCAACTTTTGACCGACCTGGGGATGTTGACATCCAATTTGTTTTTTCTGTTAGTTAAAATAGTTTTGGCTTTGCAGATAGGCTGGTTAATCATAAAGTCTCTATAGTAATCAACTGGTTAAACGCGGTGTTTTATTTTTGTGACATAGAGAGTAGTACTCTCTTAAGAGAGTAGTCCATCTCACTCTTCTCCACCGTAAGTTTAATCCAAATAATTCATTCCTCTTCTTCAGGAGCTGGGTGTCTTGACAATAAGTCCGCTCCAACATTTTCATTCCCAGGAATGTACTCCACTGTGAAATTATAAAGTTGAAGTAAAAACGACCACCGCATCAAACGCGCGTTGAGCTTCTGAGAAGTAGCCAGGAACATCAGGGGCTGATGATCCGACTGGACCCGAAACTTAACTCCATACAAATAAGGCTGGAATTTTTGAACTGCCCATACGAGAGACAAGCACTCTCTCTCTCTCGACGGTTGAATAATTCCTCTCAGCCTGGAGTAGTTTCTTGCTTGCGTATGCCACAGGTTTCAAAACCGAAGCATCGTCTTTTCCTTCCTGTAACAAGGCTGCCCCAATCCCAATCGCACTCGCATCCGTTCTCAACACAAATGGTTTGGAAAGGTCAGGGAGCTGTAATACAGGTTTGCTGACCAAGGCCTCCTTAAACTGACTATAGGCATTCTCACATTCTGGTGTCCAAATGATTTGGTCCGGGAATCCCTTTTTCAAGGTTTCCGTCAACGGAGCTCCCAGTTCAGTGAAATGTAGGATAAATTTGTGGTAGAACCCACACAACGAGAGAAAAGATCGCACATCCTTCTTCGTTTTTGGCCTTGGTGCATTTCTGATTTTCTCCAGGTTCTTCTCCTCTGGGACAATGTGTCCTGGAGTGATGGTGTGACCTAAAATTTCCAGAGTCTGGTAACCAATCATGCACTTGGTTGGACGAGCGGTAAGCCCTGCTTCCTTGAGCCTATTAAACACTCTCTCCAAGGATTGCAAGTGGTCATCCAAGCTGTCACTGGAAATCAGAATATCATTCATGAATGAGATGTGGCCGGATCCTGTAAAGGATCAAGTAAAGTCCTCATCATGCGTGTAAACACACTGGGTGCATTGCTGAGTCCAAAAGGCATGGCCTTGAATTCTTAGTGTCCACTGGGTGTACTGAAAGCCGACAGTGGTCGAATCTCCGGTTTGACTGGTATCTGATAATACCCCCGACTCAGATCTACCTTTGAAAAGTACCGAGCCTTATGGAGCCTAGCGAATAACTGAGTTGGATTCGGCAAAGGTTCCACCTGAAACTGTGTATGACTGTTCAGAAGTCGGTAATCTATACACAACCTGTGTTCTCCACTTGGTTTCCGTAACAAAACTACCCCCGCATTGTATGGGGATGTGGATGGCGCAATCACGTCATCCTCCGACAGTTTCTGTATTTCCTCCTCCAGGGCCTTTTCTTTAGAGAATGGCACTGGGTAAACCTTTTGACGAACAGGTTCCTGCGTGGTCAAAGTCATCTTGAACTCCACCAACCTCGTTCGTCCTGGTTTATCAGTCAGTATCTCCTTATGAGACTTGAGAACCTGGGTTATCCTTTCCCTCTCCTGGGAGGTCAGATCAGGGTTCACTTGCACTTCCCTATAGGTTTCCTGGTGTACCAAGGGATATTCCCTGCCCTCGTTGGTTCCCACTTCCGTCTCCACTGCAACTGCCATTGCCATGAGGTGCGCTGCCTTGTCTCCCGGTCTCTCTTCGTATTTCCGCAAGAGATTGATATGGAAAATCTTCGACTTTCCCCGGATCCGGATCTGATAGTTGGTTCTGGATATCACCCTTTCCACGGAAAATGGGCCTTGCCAACCTATCTCCAGTTTGTTGTTTCCCGTTGGGAGTAGCAACAAGACTTTGTCTCCCACCTCTAGAGATCTTTCTTTAGACCTACGGTTGTAGTAAGCCGCATGTCTTTTTCTGGCCTTTTTCAAGTTTTGATTCGCCAGAGTCCATCCCTTGTGAAGTTTTTCTTTCAGTTCCTCCACATATTTGTAGGATGAGATCACTTCTTCTGACGTCCCCTCTTCAGTCCAACTCCTCAACATGGCTTCCAACGGTCCTTTGATTGGACGACCAAACAGCAACGTAGCGGGTGGTAGTCCTGTTGAGCCATGAGGAACTTCCCGATAGGCAAAGAGGGCTGCTGGGATATATTCATCCCACCTATCAGGTTTTTCCTGCGCTAGTTTCCTGAGCATTGTCATCAACGTGCCGTTGAAACGCTCTACTTGTCCATTGGCTTGAGGGTGGTAAGGGCTGGTATGTATGTGGTTAGAGTGAAACACCCTAAATACCTCCTCCGTGAGTTTTCCACAAAACTGAGACCCATTGTCCGCCAGAATTTGATCAGGAAAGCCTAATCTGGTAAAGGCCTCCATCAGTGCGTCCGCCACTAGTTTCGAGTAAATCGTGGTCAACGGTATGGCTTCACCCCACATTATACAGCAATCCACCATTGTGAGTATATACATGTTCCTCTTCCTAGTCCTGGGAAGTGGACCCACGATATCGATGGCTACCCTCTCGAAAGGAGAGTTCATGATGGGCATCTCACCCAAGACCACCGGTGCTGTCCAGTGTTTCGGTGCCACCCTCTGGCACTCAGGGCATGACTTCACATACCGACGCACATCTTCTGTCATTCCCGGCCAATAGTAATGGCAGGAAATCCGCTGCATGGTGGCGGCAATACCCATATGTCCACTAAAGGAGATGGTATGCCCCATATGAAGAATCTGGGACCGGTGAGCTTTCGGGACGACCAACTGACCGTATAGGTTGTCTCCCCTTCCTGCTCTCCTGTAGAGTATCCTATTCTTCATGTAGTACTGCCCCCGTCCTGGTGGATCAGCACTTCTCTGCAGCTTTTTGTAGCAAGGACGTGAAGTATCATCCTCTCTCTGGGCAGTTCGTAGCTCCCCCGGCATTGGGTTAGTCACAATTGCTTCTGCCTCTTCCGTTCTCGTCTGAGAGCGAGTCTGCATTGCTCCCATATGGATTGGCTCCCTGGGCATTCCCAGAAAGACATACCGGAAACCTAGGATTACTGAAAAAATGGGATCGGTCAATATCGGAAAAATGGGATCGGCCTTGATGGTGCCGGTGACGTACCTTGACCGAATCTCCACATTAGCAATGGGCAACTTCATGGCTACAGCACTCTTCTGTGCAGGCTGTATCTCCCATGTCTCACCTGTGAATTGTTCTGGATGTACCAGATCCGCAGAAATCACGGCCTCCCCGTCCAGTCCTGTGTCGTACAAACACTCCACTTGACGACCGTTAACCTCTACCAATTCCACTACAGGTGGTTTTTCCTGGTCTGGAGTCTCTTCCTCGGCCTTGACCTGTTCAGTGGGCTCCACCTTAGGTTTCCCGGGGCACACGACGAATTGAGTGTCTCCTGACTTTCCCTTGCAGTCAATAGCATTGTGCGTGTTTGACTTGCATTGGTTGCACCATTTCCCTGTCCTAGATTTTCTATTGCCGGACTTGAGTGAGCTCTCCTGGGGGTGAGCTGCCTTGTCGACCTTGGCATTTTCGGTGACAACCTCCTTGGAAGTCACTTGACATGCTGCGAAGTGAGGGCTCTTAGCCTTCGATTTGCAGTCCCTCGTATTGTGAGAGGGTGACTTACAAATTGAACATCACTTCTCCGACCACGGTCTTTTTGGTGTAGAGCTTGAAGTGCTCTTGCTTCCCTCCTTCTTCTTCTCTGAACTATCCTCTGATTTTTGCACATAAGGTTCCCACTTTTTGGTTCCTGAGTTTTTGGCTTTCTTCTTGTCATGTTTCTCCTGACTTTTGGTGTTGGTGAAAAGGTTTTCCCCTGCCTCCCCATGTACCTCGACGAACCGTTCTGCTAATTTTGTCACGAGGTCAATACGTTCCGCTCCTTGTTCTCCCAGGAACGTCCTGAGAGGTTTAGACATTTGCTTCTTCAGCTTTTCGAACACCATGAGCTCTTCCAGACTCTCATAGTCATGTGCGAAACCAGCCAAATCCATCCACTTATGGAGATAGGATTTTAGACGCAAACTGTAGGCGGCAAACAACTCCCACGGTTCTCGTTTCGCTGCTCGAAAATTTTTCCGGAAACGTATGTGACGTAACCTCGAATCGTTTCAGCAGAGCCGTCTTCAATTCGTCATAATTGTTCTCCTGTCCTGGTGGCAGGCGAGAATAAACCTCGTAGCCGGTCCCGCATAATCCCTGGGATAGCTTGAGATTCCATTTGTTACGCTCCAGACCCATAGCTACGGACATGGCCTCGAAGCGTTGAAGGTACTGGTCAATCTTCTCTTTGTCCTCCTCGTAGACCGCTAAAGGAAACTTCATAGCATGGTAACTATGTCCACCTGTTGGGGTTGAGCCTGAGGCGGAGGAACCTCCAAACGACTCCTCAGTTTCTCCATTAGATTGACTCTTCAACTCGAGTTCCCTCATCCGGTACTTGTGCTCCCTTTTCTGAGCTTCTTGTTCAGCTTCCAGTTTCTTAGCTGCTTGCTCAGCTTCTATTTTCTTAGCTGCTTGCTCAGCTTCAAATTTCTTAGCTGCTTGCTCAGCTTCAAATTTCTTAGCTGCTTGCTCAGCTTCAAATTTCCCCGCAGCTTGTTCTGCTTCCAATTTCATAGCTTCTTGTTCCAACTCCATCCTTCTCAATTCCAACTCGGCCTTTCGATCTTCCCTTTCTGCTTGACGATACTCTCTCTCCACTTCCTGTATGTAATCCGTTAGAGCAGAACCCGACAATCCCATTTTCCCCCCTTTGCCTTTAAATCTGCAGTGGTTAGTTTCGGAGTGGCCATTTTACAGAGAGGTAAGCTAGCAGGTTGAGTAATATAACTGCAAACTAATATACAGATATATGACCAAGTACTATAAATCTAGATATTACCACACACAGCACATTCACTCAGTTATAAGAGTAGAATCAGGACCACAGACCTATGCAGACGTGTGAAGTGTGAACAGGTAAGATATGTGTCCTAACCCCTATCTACATTCACTCTAGCTGGATTCTCCAATATGATATTTCCCTCTTATAACTAAGGATCCCGTGTCAAAAGACCCCGTTGTCAGATGATCCCACTGTCCAAAGATCCCGTTTACGAGAGTTCCTGCTGTCCAAGGATCACGTTTACGAGAGATCCCGCTGTCCAAAGATCACGTTTACGAGCCCCCAATAATGTCGTGTCTTCCTTTAAAGTGTCGTCCCTGGAATGAGGGGAGTCAACACCCACATTATAATTTTTCTTCCCTATCAATATCCTGGAGAATCCACCAGCTTCCGTCCAACACACTCCATCAGCCCGTGGACACCTTTTCCTATCACTCTCTCACTGTCGAACTATGCCCCCTCTCATACTTCCCCAACGCAACATATTAAACAACTCTTGCTTCTAAAAATTACTACAGATTAATTTATTAAAAGAAAAGTGTAATGTACGTGAGGCGTGTATGCGAAGAAAATGTGTGATGTGTTCTATAATGTGTGTAGGATCGGACTCTCAGATAATAGCATAGTCAGTTCATCCTTGCAAGGACACACCACAGCACGTTAAGTCAGAACAAGTCCATCTCACCCGGTACTGTATCTCTCCTGCCGGACACCGACTGTCATCTGTAGCTACCTGGTAATCCATCTTCCTGATCATCCGAAATAGATACTGTTTGTAAATTACAGCTGATCATGGACCGGTTGCCCAATGCACATAATTTCCTATCGTTCTTAAAGAATGCACAAATCCTTTGTAGTGAGTATTTAGGTATCACTGTTATTGTTAATATACTTGAACCTAACTAGTGTCTATCTAGGTTCAGGTATCATGTCTTTTGAACTATTTCACTAGAATATATCACACCATGTGACTATTATATTTGAATGTTCTTGTTTAGGTACCAATGTTCTTATGCTGTGTGATCAACAATCATCACCCATCATAGGTGAACCTTAACACGCAGGAATCGTTATATTGGTTGGCTCTTCTGAGTCATGTTATGGTGAACCCTCCTGATTATGAGTCCAGCGTAAACATAATACCATCTTTCTTCTCGGACGTTATTCCTTTTTAGTAAGAAACATTTGAGTGTCCAACTGGTGTTATGTCTAATTGACGTTGCACTTCATCAAACCCAGTGTTTAACTTCCTCGTAACTGGTATGGAACCTGTGAGAGAAACAACACATCCTGTGATAGTACTAGTCACTGATCCTACCGGCTGAGTGTAAGCCTATTGCCTTGCTCAGTTATTTTACAGCTAACTAAACTCTGTCATAGAGCATATTAGCTCCTCACCTAAGTCCGAATCAGGCGATGACAAGGAAAGACTCATAAACAGAGTGCACAACTTCAGTGGCAAACCTTTGAAAGATCCTCCCTTTGGACACTTTCCCCATCTTAAATCTCTCCAATTATCACCCCTCTATCCTATTCATCCTAGCAGAGCCAATTATCACTTCACTACTATAACTAGTTTTCAACTAACAGTGCTAATCATCACACTCTAGTTTACCAAGACTACTGCCTATATTAATTATTCCTAAATAGACTATATTGACTACCTTATGCAAAACCGCCTCATTCCGGGATGGCTGCTACACTTTGCCATAACGACACATGCTAGTTAATTTTAAATTAATCTAACACTGTAGAGCTCTACCACAAACACGTCCATCCTAATCCACGGTTTTGGTCAACACTCATTGTCCCCAAATCTGGTTTTTGGCATCCGCCTACAATTGGTCACGTGACGTATTCTATATGTCCACACAGGTGTTATTTGGGCATATCATCCATTGTCAAGAATCGATCTTCCCTGGCTCCATCAATCTCAGAGTTGTCATCACTTGTTCTTGACTCCCAAAACAAGCTAGCGAGTTACTGTAATCCCAACAACAGTTTTCAATAACAAGCTGCCAATCCGCGTGATGTCCGGAAACTCTAAATAACAGAAGGGACTGTTTTCTGCCGAGCTGAGTACTTCCGCTTAAATCCGACCTGTTTATGAACTGTCAAAGTGGTGTATAGATTCATCTCACTCACTTCCAAATGTTCCCATTTTGTCGACCCCATGTAAACACGTGCAGCTGCAACTTTTGACCGTCCTGGGGATTATGACATCCAATTTGTTTTTTCTGTTAGTTAAAATAGTTTTGGCTTTGCAGATAGGCTGGTTAATGAGAAAGTCTCTATAGTAATCAACTGGTTAAACGCGGTGTTTTATTTTTGTGACAGTAATCTACTTGCATGTCCAAACCATTTGAACGGCTGCCTTCTAATAAAATGTAGCGCTACTGTAACGATCACTTTAGTCCCGATGTCTTCATTTCTGATCTTATCTCTTCTTGATACATTGCTTATTCGTCTCAGGAATCTTATTTCTGTTGTTGTGGTGTTTCTTTTCTCTTTTTCTGTCATTGTCCAGGTTTGGCATAGGTAGCATAGTGTTGGTAGGAAGATTGTGTTGTAAAGTACTTTCTTAGTAGTTATCGATACATGTTTCTTCTTTAGTATTGGTTCCATTTGTCCAATGAGTTGGTTTGCTTTATTGGATATATTTTCGATCTCGTCTTCTGATTTGCCATTTGATGATATTATGCTTCCTAGGTACTTGAAACTCTTTACTTGTTTCAAGGGATGTTCGTTTAGGTGAATCGCTGTTGCTTTTTCTTCTTTAGTTACAGACATTACCTCTGTTTTACTTGTGCTAATTTTCATGTTATATTCCCTACACATTTCGTTTAGACTATTCACGTGGTCTTGCAATTCAACTTCTGATGTTGCTATCAGTGCTTGGTCGTTCGCAAACAGGAATTCTCTCATGGTTAGATTTGCAGATGGTTCTTCGTCTGTCTCGTCATGCGGTGTTCTTGCGGTCTATGTTTGGTTGGTTTCGTTACATATGTTGTCCTTATAGGTTATGAACAAGAAAGGCGAAAGGACACAACTTTGTCGACCTCTGGATTTTATGGTGAAGGGTTCTGAGTGTCCTCCAGTTGCTCTCACTATGCATTCACTGTTGTTGTATACGCTTCTACATAGGTTTTGTTAGATGTGTACTCACTCCATATTGTTTAAGCATTTCCCACATGATGTTTCTATCAAATTCTATCTACTCTATCAAATGCCTTTTCTTGGTCGACAAAGGCTAAGTGTAGAGTTTCACTGAATTCAATTGATTTTTCTATAAGTTGTCTAAGAGCAAAATGTTCATATGTGCATCCTTTGATTGTCCTAAATCCATCCATTAACATTGCAGGGTCTATATCCATTTGGGTCAGTTCGTTTATACTTCTTAGTTTTTCTACGAGCAATATGAAGATCCCCTGCCGGTTTGCTAGGCCATTCGCAGGTTTAGGACAAATATCGGACCATAGTGATTTTTTTGTATGCCAATTAATAACAATTTGTCATGGCTGTCGCTAGTGATATCTCACGAAGCAAATTGCTGGTGATTTCTCGACATGTCAGTGAGGTGATTTCTCATCATGTCAACTTGGTGATTTCATCATCATGTTAATGAATGGTGGTTTAATATCATATGAGTGACTTTTGCTTTCTCGTCATGATATTAAATGGTGATTTCCGGTGTGCCAATGCCTGGTGATTTGTCATCTAGTCAATGGCTAGGCATTTCTCATTGTTTCATCAGCTGATGATTACGTGTCCTTTCAAAGACTGTTGGTTGCTGATGGCTCCAATAGCTGGTGATTTCTGATTATAACAAACTGAATAACTCGACATGACATATGAATCTATTAACTGAATAACCTGACATGTCGAATGAATGTATGAACTGAATAAGTTGACAGACTTGTGAATCTATGAACTGAATAACTTGGCATGGCATATGGATCTACGAACTGAATAACTTGACATGACATATACATCAATAAATGGAGTAACTTGACATGACATATGGATCTATGAACTGAATAACCTGAAATGACAATATGCATCTTTCACCTGAATAATATGATATGTCGTATGAATTTATGATTTGAATAAATTTACATGACTATGCCTTTATGAAATGAATAATTTGACATGACATGTACATCTATGAACTGTACAATATGACACGGCCTATGAAACTATGAACTGAATAACTTGGCACCACCTAACATGATACTGCATACCTCTGGGGTTATATAAAATAAAGTCCAGTCAATTAATCAGTCAGTCAATCATACAATATTGACGCAACATCAGCTGACATATCATAATAAGACATTGCTGGACCAAGCAGTTTGTTACCTTTCTTTACCTCATTTATACGTGTTCTATGGCAGCTCACTGTTCCAGGCAGAAGCCGAGTTACCAACATCGTGCACATCACAGGACCAAACCAGAGTAGCTCAATACAGTACTGCAGAAGTGGACTTTATTTTAATCTGTGGCCGACACAGCAGACTGCACCAGTCAAAGCCTCCAGAGACATTCAGAGACGAGCCAAACAATGGTGGGAGTTTTCACTTGATAAATTTCGTATTTTTCTGTCTGTCTCTCCGTGTCTTTATCTCTGTGTCTCTCTGTGTGTTTCTATCTGGCTTTTTCTATGCTTTTCTCTCAGTCTCACTCTGCCTCTCTGTGTCTATCTCTATGTGTCTCTCTCTATAGCTCTCTGCGTAATTCTCTCTGTCTCTCACTGGATCTCTCTTCCTCTCTATCTTTCTATATCTCTATATTTTTCTGTGTTTCTCACTGTCTCTGTGTGTTTTTCTATGGCTATGTGGCCATGTCTCTATCTATGCCTCTCTCTCTCTCTCTCTCTCTCTCTCTCTCTCTCTCTCTCTCTCTCTCTAGCGCTCACAATAAATCGTTATCTCATACCATTACCTTATATATCGCAGCACCTATGGAGTCTATACTAATCCCTCTATTATTTGCTATTTATATAGATAATCCTCCTTTATATCTTTCGTTGCCCTGCGCGGTATATACAAACGCTATGGATTATAATGTGATAGAATCGTTCCTGTAACATGAATTAAATAGTGTAGTCAGCTGAATTTGTGCAAACCGTATGCAAATTAACATTACTAAAACACAATCAATGTTAATAGTAATCAGGCAAAGACTTAACGCTATAAACTCACAGAGAACTCTTCAGCTGTACATCGGTAACATGTCTGTAGAAAGTGTAACCGAGTACAAAGCAGGGGGGGGGGGGGTGGTCTTATCATTGATAGCAATTTAACCGTCAATTCCCATGCTCACGCTCTCGTTAAAGAATTAGTAAAAACAAAAAAAAATGTATACCAACTTGCCAAAAATTAAACATTTCTTTGATGCAAACACAAGAAAGATACTATATTCTTCTCACATACAAACATACATTGACTATTGCTCCCCAATCTGGGATTGATGCTCCGAATAAATAACAAAATGTCTGTATTCACTCCAGAAAAGGGCAGTACATTTAGTTAAGGAGAATACTTTTACCAACAATTCTAGCCTACATACACGTCTTCAGCTTACTGCCCCTCCACAAACGCTTACTTTTTAATAAGGCTAAACTAACTCACAAAATCCTAGTGCACAATGCTCCACGCTACCTTAGGCCATTGTTTAAATATAACGTAAGACATAGCGAATGATTAAGCATACTTCATGTCGCTAAACCTTGGATTGACTTATACAAAACAAGCTTAGCGTACTCTGACGCTCAGCAGTGGAACAATATATCACAAGGAATCAAAGACACCACCAGTCCATATACAAAAAGTCACCTATTTGAACACTATCTCAGTATTCATTCATGCATCCAGTAGCATGTCCTTTGCAGAACCTCGCTCACATAACAACCTTCCGGAAAACCTCTCGATCATAAGCAAGATGCCTCGCGTCCGATACACCGATATATTACTTGACCTCCTAGAAAAATAAAAATAGTAATCTCAAATGATGTATGAAAGAAATAATGTATGAGAACACAGAGATTAGAAGGCCAGAATGTCAGACGGGCCTGCATGCCCAATTCTTAACCCTTTGGAAAAACAGTTCGTTCGTTCTTTTGTTCTCTCTCTCTCTCTCTCTCTCTCTCTCTCTCTCTCTCTCTCTCTCTCTCTCTCACAAACACACACACACACACATACTCTCTCTCTCTCTCTCTCTCTCTCTCTCTCTCTCTCTCTCTCTTATTTGTCCTCAAGACTAAAATAGACTTATACAAGACAAGATAAAGTGGAGGTTATAGCTGCAGTAGATTTTATCAGAAGTCAGCAAGTCAAATGGTTTGGCCATGCAAGTAGATTATCAACTAACAGTATACCACAACAAGCAATGATGTACAGACGAGATGGAAGCAGAGGAAGAAGCCGACCACGTAAACGATGGACGGAGGTAATAGCAGAATCTATGAGAATATCGATACATGAAGTCCATAAGCGGGTACTCTCTTGCTTTCTATACTTCACCTCGACACCGCAAGGTACAAGAGGAACATGATGAGATGAGATGAGATGAAGACAAGCTTAGCGTACTCCGCAGCTGAGCTGTGGAACAATCGTCCACAACAAATCATACACCACAAACCTCATACGTACATTAGCAAAATATTTGAACACTATCTCAGTAGAGAATACTTACCATGTTTAGAAGCACTTATAATAATAAAAACTAAAGTATATTAAACAATTTCATATCTCCTGTAAGGTTTATCTTCTTTCATGATGATGATAATGATGATGATGATGATGATGATGATGATCAATGATGATGATGATGATGATGATGATGATGATGATCACGATCATCATCATCATCATCATCATCATCATCATCATGCCGGTAAGTGTGGGTGGTCATGTTTCGCTATCGCACCCGATAACCAGAGTCGTGGATCATCTCTGTGTTTAGGGTATAGACTTTTATCACACATACACACGCACACACACACACACACACACACACACACACACACACACACACACACACACACACACATATATATATATATATATATATATATATATATATATATATATATATATATATATTTAAGGAGAGGTGGTGATTACGCCTTGGCGAAGTAGTTAAACCGCCGGCCACACTCTCTGAAGGTTGTGGTTTATTCCGAGCTACGAGATTCTGCTCACGAGTGTAATGTTTTCAGAAACTTCGGGTAGTCGTCGCTGGAGCTACGATGATCGTCTTATATACAACGCTTTCAGCAGCCAGCCCTGCGGCAAGAGACCGAGCCAAATTGGGTAAACCCCGGTGCAATGAAGAACATCTCAAGTCTTCCAACCCGTCTCAGCATAGATTGATATGATATTCATCTTCCTCTTGTTTGCTTGTCCGTGTGATTTTATGTTCACCTCTATTTCTGTTGCTCGCTAGTTTGCAGCGGAAGAACGTTCCAGTTGTATTCTGAACACGTTTTCCCCAATGTTCCTACTTTTGCCCCAATTTCCCAAATGCTACCAAACATACCAAAGTGGGTCGACCCCTAGTCGTCCCCAGTATGCAAGTGCAGGTTCATTTTCCGCGCATTGAGGCGCAGTTTATAAATCAGTGGTCACTCGACGGATGATTCGGTCAGTGTTTCTTATGTCGCCTTTATTTCGCGGACAAATGCATGGTACCCACTTCCTGTTTCCTTGCATAACAGACAATGCGCACCCAGAAATGTTGGAGTCGCGTGTTTACAGATCACGTCATTCCAGTTGCGATGTTGTCAGCATCATTGCCGCCGTCATTACTTTCCCAGACATTTCCTGATGCCCATTAAAGGCGGGGTTAAAGTGGTAGCCCAGGTCATTCATGAAGATCCTTCCCGGTGCGGATTCGAGCTCCTTACCTCTGTGACAGCAGGATAGTATTTCTACAAACAACGCTCCACATAAATATATGGATCAATTCGTGTTAATGGATCACAATCGTGCAAATGGATAAAATCGTGCCAAAACTGGTGACGGAAACCTAAACCAAAGTCCAGTTATCCCGGCGCACAATTTCACTACCAGATGATGTGCAAACGCAGTATTTGTAACACAGTTATTGTTGTTTTGTTCCCCTAGCAACAAGACAAGCCGGTTATCCCACCTGTATCCACCACACGGTTCGCGACTAAACCTTCTGGAGATGCAGCGGGGCCTCCCAAGAAAAAGGCTCTACTACCACCAGGTTACAAACCCGCAGATCCTAAAGAAAATCCTTCTGAACCATCATCACAACCTCCCCGAAAGAAACCTCCCCTGTCAGAGGGGTTGGATATTCAGGTGGGTCCCGACAAATTCTTCAAATCTGACAAGGTGATGAGTCTGAACATCTTCAACTTTGACAAGTTTATCAAGAAAAATGAGAAAACTCTAATTCTATTTTTTGATTCGCTCAAAAACGAAAGCGTATATCCTTCAAGAGAATTCGCGAATGTAAGTTCTTTTGGTAGTTAATATCAACGAATAGTTGTTGTGGTTATTATTATTATCTGGTGTATCATCATGATGGAACATGAATCATCATGATAGAACGAGGATGTCATTGTTATCAATATATGAACTTTTACCATCATCATCATCATCATCATCATCATCATCATCATCAACATCATCACCATCATCATCATCATCATCATCATCATCATCATCATCATCATCATCATCATCATCAGTATCATCATCCTAATCATCATCACTATTTGTATGGTCGCTGCGTTTCCTTTGGGGTATAAAGATATAACATTACTATCGCCGTGAGGTCAGCATGGCAGAATTGAGAAGAACCACCGCTCTTAAACTTCGGGCGTGCTGGTTCCGAGGTAGCGGGTTCAACCCTTACAAAGGTCAGTTGGACTGGAATGTTGACTTCTTGTCATAGACTTGGGGACGTGAATTACAAGCACGAGCGAATTCGGAGCATGTTCGCCTGAAGGCGAGGGACACTGGTAATAGGGACAGTTAATCTACACGCATAAATCACTACAGTGCACTGGACGTAGTGGCACGTGTATGGACCTAGCTTAAGTTTAAAGAGAGCGAACGCAAAACAAAAATGTTTATCAGAGACGAATCGACTATACAATGAAGTAGGTCCAGTACCTTATTCCACACCTGGAATCGACTATACATGGAAGTAGGTCAAGTACCTTATTCCACGCCTGGAATCGACTATACAATGAAGTAGGTCAAGTACCTTATTCCACGCACGGAGACATTTTGGATATATTGTGCAATATCTATAGTTAATGAAACAAAGATGACAAAACAACAGTCAATCGTGGACTTTCTTGAAAAAGCAGAGTATGGCATACGATGCTACGACCTCCAGCATGAGAATGGATGTGGAAGCAGTCACAGCGGCAAGCCGTTGGTTAGAGGAAACCACTGCAACACACACGGTCTTCATCACGAGCTCAAGGAGTATGCTTAGTAAAGTGGAGAAAGAAATGTTTCGTGTGGAATGGCTCACCTCGCTTCAGAGGTCACTGATTGTAAGAATTGCGTGGTTTTTTTGTCCTGGTCATGCGGGAGTGCGGTTTAATGAACAGGTTAATAGGCTGACAGGGAATGTACCTCCTGGTGGTCGGTTACCTTTGGACAAGGGAGAGGTGGTCGTGCGCCTGTGGGACCAGGTGGAGAAGGTGGAAGAACAGATTGAGAACCCGTATGTGGAAAGGATGAGATTGCGGGAGATTGGCAGGGGTTCTGGTAGAAACTCTAAACTGAGAGGGAAGACCAGGTGAACTTTCAATCAGATAGCGGTGGGAACGATTAGTAGTGTGATTCTTTTAAATTAAGAAATCTTAATGCAATAAGTACTTGTCATTGAAAGTTTAAAAAATAATTCTTTCATGTTATATAGAACCAAATTTTGCTGCGAATTCTTGACAATTTGTACACAAATTAAAAATTTAATTGTAAACCCTGGGATATGGTTTCATAGAAGAATGCTGAAAAGTCATTTTTGTTTTCTTTTTTTGTTCGCATATCCTTTACAGGACATCGCTGTCAACATCAGCATCTTTCAGCTGATTGTTGATTTCTTGGCAAGATTACGCTCAGTAGTTTGCCATTGCTGTCTGAGCTATCGTGTCACATACCCCGTAAGTCACCGACGCGGAGTGAACCGCTACCGATTTTCGCCCAAGTCACGTTACTCACGAGAGTATACGGGATACGGAGAAAGTCGTGTAACCACTAGACCAGGGAGACGGCTAAAAGTCATTGGACAGCCAAAATGAGTAATCTGGACATTTAAGGGAGGTCAAATCGCAAAGACAACTTATCACAAATGATGGTCATGTTATGAAAAGGCAAAAACTGGAACAGGTTGTGACAACTGGAACTATGTGTGGGTGTGTGTGTGTGTGGGTGTGAGAGTGTGTGTGTGTGTGAGTGTTTGTGTGTTTGTGTGTGAGTGTGTGTGTGTGAGTGTTTGTGTGTGAGTGTGTGTGTGAGAGTGTGTGTGTGTGAGTGTTTGTGTGTGTGTGAGTGTTTGTGTGTGAGTGTGTGTTTGTGTATGTGTGAGTGTTTGTGTGTGAGTGTGTGTGTGTGTGAGTGTGTGTGTGTGAGTGTTTGTGTGTGAGTGTGTGTGTGTGTGTGTTTGTGTGTGTGAGTGTTTGTGTGTGAGTGTATGTGTGTGTGAGTGTGTGTGTGTGTGTGAGTGTTTGTGTGTGTGTGAGTGTTTGTGTGTGAGTGTGTGAGTGTGTGTGTGTGTGTGTGTGTGTGTGTGTGTGTGTGTGGAAAGAGAGATAGAGAAAGACAGCGATAGAAAATTATTGTCAGGCATGTGTCATGGCACGGAACGAGCCAACCCACGAATTGATCCATGCCTTGAGAGATATTTCCTGTGGTCATTATCACTTCGACTCCTTTTATTTTCCATAATTTAATCCGGTAACCACTTGCCGCTAACACTTGCCGCTATCACTTGCCGCTATCACTTGCCGCTATCACTTGCCGCTATCACTTGCCGCTATCACTTGCCACCCACTCTCTCCTCCTCCTCCTCCTCCTCCTCCTCCTTCTCCTCCTCCTCCTCCTCCTCTTCCTCCTCCTCCTCCACTAAGGCCACACCCAACAACTGTTTCCTAGAAGATATTAACAAGCTGGTGGACACGTGGATCAATGTGTTGTCAAACTTGGGGGTTATGTTGAGCACACGCTCAATATCTAGTTCGCACGATTATACAATAATAAAAAGCACAATAGTCGTAAAGTGTATATGACTTAATAACTTCACCTCGTATTCATACACACACGCGCACACAGAGACAAACGGACACACATACACAGACGCATACACACAGAGAAACACTAAGAGACATACACAGCGAGACACACACACAAACAACACACCCAGATACAACACACAGAGACACACAGACACACACACAGAATTAAGGACAAACATACACAGACGCATACACACAGAGAAACACAAAGAGACATACACAGCGAGACACACACACACATACACACATACACACACACAGAGACACACACACACAAAACACACCCAGACACAACAGACACAGACACACAGACACACACACATACACACACAGACACTCACAGACACAGAAACACACAGGAACACACAAAGAGACACACATACACACATAATACATAGAGACACACACAGACATACACACAGAGGCACATACAGACACACACATACATACACACAATTTCTCGCCGTATCATTGGGCCATTGCTCTCACTGACATACCTATGACACACACAGACACACATACACACACACACATATATATATACATATACACCTATGACACACATATACACACACAGACACACACATACATACACACAGACACGTAGGGACACCCACACTCTCACAGATATAAACAGAGAAACATACACACACACAAACACACACACACACAGACACAATCAAACACACACAAACAGACACACATACACATATACACACAGACACTGGCACATTCACACACAGACCCACACAGACACATATGCACAGACAAACACAGAGAAACACACGGACAGACACTACATGGAGACAAACACTCACGCAAACAAGACACACCTCACATTCGGGGCGAACACATGCGACACCTCACATTCATAGCGAGTACATGCAACACCTGAGATTGCTAATCCTTGTGCCTATCTCTCTGATCAGGCCGCCAATCAATCACAGAACAGTAAGCACGTTTTCGCTGCCGTCAACTGCTCCGTGGACACCGACCTGTGCAGCAGAGAGCAAATCGCCCGGTTGCCCATGATGAAACTCTTCTCCAACGGATTCAAAGTCAGCACTATAGAGTATCTTGAGGGCTTCGACGCTTCGAGCATGAACAAGTTGCTGACAGTTTCGCCTGTACTCACGCAGCCCAGAATGGAAGTGAAAAAGTGATGCCAGCCTCACTGGGTATCTAGGAAGACAGAACCTCAAGGCTGGTGACAAATACCCCATACAAACTGTATTTATTAGAAGAGCCGTGATTTCGGAAGAATGCGATTTTACCACTGCAGCCTATATGTGGGAAAACACTAAATGAAGTCGTAACAGAAATAAAGTTATACAGTCACAAAAATTGGCTTTTCGACTATCAATCAATCAAGTGCCGTCTCCGCAGTGAAAGTTGGCTGCAATGGATCTCCAACACTGTCTGTCTCTTGCATTGACTGTACATTCTGTCAGGCTGATGTTTGTCTATCTCTTGATGTTATCCTCCCACTTGTATCGTTGTCTACCTCTTGCTCGCTTTCCCTCAACCTTGCCTTCCAGTATGGTTTTTATAAGAGTATCATGTCTTTTGCCGGCTGCCTGGCCGAGGGGTTAGCAGCTTTCTCCGTTAATCCCGAATACTCTCTTGGTCAACGTGAGTGGACGAGAATTAGAAGTAGTTCGAGTCACACCAGTGACTTATGAGAGTATGGAGCCGGTCGCTCAGAAAGTCGTGGCGTGCTGATGAGCGTAATCTAGCCTAGAAATCAACATACAGCTGAAAGATGCTGATGTTGACCGCAATATCCTGAAACAGGATGGAAACGCGGGGGGAAAAAATCATGCCTTTTAAAGTGGCCAAAATATTTCACTTGTCTCCTCTTTATTTCTTTTATCAACTCTCTCTTCATTCCCAGTTTTTCTAGGATCTCTGCATTTGATTGTTTTTGTTTCCATGAAATACGACCTATTCGTCTGTATATCCACATCTCCAGGGCTTCTATGCGACTTTCTAGTTGCTTGTTCAATGTCCAGGCTTCCGAGCCATACAGTAGCGTTGAATATACGTAGCATTTGACAATTCTCATTTTTAATGCGTTATTAATCTCTCTAGATGTTAATACTGATTTCATGCCGTTGAAAGCATTTTTGGCCATTCATATTCTCTTTTTGATTTCCATTTCACATCTGCCATCATCTGTTATTATATGTCCAAGATAAGAGAAATTTGTTACTTGTTCTAGTATCTGCCCGTTTACTGTGATGTTCTTGATGACCTTTCCTTTTCACTGCTAATTATCATAGTGTTTGTTTTTTGGATGTTAATATCTAAGTCACATATCTATCTTCTGCACTGTGCCTGTTTACTTCTTCCACTAGATTTTTGCAACTCTTGCTCACTTTCAGCTAGTAAGACGGTATCATCAGCATACCTGTCGTGTGTAAAGAATGAATGTCGTAGTAGTTATTTGTTCTTCTCTACCACTTTAGTGTCGTCCCTGGAGTGAGGGGAATCAACACCCACATTTGTTTTAATTCAATATCTCTATCCTGGAGATATCTAGCAGACTCCGTCCACAACACTCCCTCAATCTGAAGACACCTTCTTCTCACTCTTACTCACCCCTGGATCATGCCCCCTCTCATTCTTCCCCAACATAACATACTCTAGCTTCAAAAAAAAAAAAAAAAAGTTATTAAAGCAAAGAGTATATGTAGGAGAAGTGTGTGTGTGTGTATAAGGTGTAGAATGTGTGACGTATACTCTAAAGTGTATATAGACTCAGATCAGTGTTCAGGAGTATAGTCATTCTCATCACTGTGCTGAGAACACACTAGCACCATGTATTCCAGACAAGCAACCTCACCAAGGTGATGCTTCTCCGGTCACGTGAAGACTTCCTCCGTTGTCTCTTGAACCACTAAGATGATTGGACATCCATGACAAACACTGTCTAATGAGAGTCTTCAATCTGATTTACACTATGAATTTCCTCTGTTATTTAACTGATTGTTAATCAGAAAATTCTAACCCTATTGTCACTGTTACCGGGGAAATCTCAATGGATCTAGTGTCACTGGTTGTAAAGATTCCCCATATTAACACCACAATCTGAATGTTCTAGGTATTTCTATAAATTTGTATGAATGTTCCTGGTATCAATAGTGTATTTATACAATGTTCTGATTGTTCAGTGATACAACTATCACTTGCTAAACATAAATCTCATCAGCATGTCCTGCTCAGCAGAAGCCAGGTTCCCGCAAACCAACTTGGGTATAAGCCCAATGTAGCGGCCTCTCAGCAACTTCTGTCTTCAAATTCTGAGCCCTCATCTTCTAAATTGTGTTCTAGCTTCACTGTTGAATATCATAGCACAAATACGTGGACCTGTAAATGGAACCGTTAGAATAGAGAATACTATGGTGTGGGCAACTCAATCCTGGCCGGAATAAGTTGAGTGTAGGCCAATAGCAGCACTCAGATCTATAACAGAGATCCGATCTCTGTCATACGGCCAAATAACTCATCATATGATCTGAGACATGGCAACACCAGGAAAGAATAAAGGGACGGGTAGAAACCCAGCAGATGCCCTACTGGAAGATCCTACCATTTCACATTCCTCTCCCCCCTCTCAACCATCTTTAATCTCTCTAATTATTATTCCACTACATTGTCGTCAACTCCCTGAGTAAAATGATATATCACTCAAGCTAGTTGAAGCCACACAATAGGATACTAGTGCCGACGCTCCTATGATACTTTCTAGCACCGCACTTATAGAACATTCTATCACTTATCATAATACATTATATCACCACACCTATAATACATTATATCACCGCACCTATAATACATTAAATCACCGCACAGTACTGTATTCTATTCCTAATCATACTCTAAGTTAGATATGATTAATAGCCTACCATATGCCTATTCCGGTTGCTAATCGAAACTAGGCAATCACAGACTGGATCTATGTCCGCCGATAAATATCAACAATTTGACACCCTAGTTTGTTTCATTGAACACAACTCGGAAAACTGCACCGATCTTTCCCACTTCAGAAATCTTGATCGACTAACTCCACTTGTTTACCGCAACGCTTTTTATATTGGGCTGGAGTGACGTCACCAAAAAGTCTAGACGCTGATCCGTCCAGAATTTGGTTTCCTCCTCCTGTTCTAGACTAACTGGAGTCAATCCGCCGTCAAATTTGCTTTCATTTGGGGAAATTCTTTGTCCCGTACAACAATAGTTCAACCTGAGAATTCCCCACATCACAGAATCCATCCCGCGTCTGTCCAGACTTTCCGTCTAGCACTTCAAAGGCTACTACCGCCTTGGCAGACGTTTGACGTTGTTATTCGTTTCTCGAACAACCCACATCATAAAGATTCGCCGACCAGGGGTAGACATTTTGACGCGACGTATCTTGTTTCTCAGTTAGAAATGCCGATCGTGTGTAGACAGTTTTAACGACGTATTTTTCTCAGTCTGTACAACATCAAAGGGTTAGTTGTTTTTGCAGACTAATGTCTGGTCTTGTTTGTCATCGATCGCAACTAACAAGTTTATTTTCCGTGACAATACCTAAGATTGTTTATGATTCTTCCATTGATGCCGAGTCCAGGCATTTCAGCTTGTTTAAAAATTATTTATGTGTATAGGTTGAAGAGGCTTGGGGACAGTACAAATCCCTGCCGTATTCCTCTTTTTATCTCTATAGGTGACGAATAGGTATTACCACATCAAATAGACGCCACTTGTTCCCAGTACAAGTTACTAATAAGTCTTTCTACTCCTATATCTTGAAGGCACGTAATTAGTCGTTCATGTTGTACTCTATCAAAAGCTTTCTAGTAGTCTATGAAAAAACCATATATACCTTACTGAACTTCTATATATTTTTCAATTAACATCCTCAAACAGATAATTGCTTCTCTGGTGCAGCTGTTTTTGCGGAACCCATATTGTTCTTCAGCAACTTCCTCATCTATTTTATGTTGAATTCTTTCTTGTATGACCTTGAGTAGTATCTTAGTTATGTGGCTCATTAAGATAATAGTTCTGTAATCCTCACAATCAACAGCTCTTGGCGAGTTCGGTAGTGTGATCAAAATGGATGTTTTCAAGTCCTTGGGGATGTACCCAGTATTATATATATAATTACATAATTCGGTGATAGTTTCAATGCCAAAGCTGGATAAGGATTTTATCATCGCTGTTGTTATCTTGTCAGGACCTGAAGCCTTTCCTTCTTTCATCTTTTTAATAGCCTTTTCTGCTTCAGCCGTTAATATTTTTGGTCCATCTTGAGCATTATATAATCTTGGTCTATTGACCCTGTTGTCCCAGAATAAATCTTCTGTGTACTCTGTCCATCTTTTTATTATGTCAGTGTCATTAATTATAATTTCTAAATTTTTTCCTCTGATACAACCATTTCCTGTTATATTACTTTTCTTCGTTGTAAATCTTTTTATATGTTCATGTAACTCTTTCGAGTTGTGTTTTATTTCCAGATCCTCCTTTCCTTTGCATGTTTCTGCAGCCACTCTTCTTTGGCAACTCTGCACATGTGACATATTTCTCTATTACTATATACTCTGGAGTGTTCTTTGCTTTCTTTCTTTGAGACATTTTACTCAATATTTCATCGGTTATCCATAATTGTTTTTTCTCATTAATTTTCACTGGCAAGGTGGTATTTGCAAGTGATGCTAATACAACGAACAACAACGCCAAACTGAGCAGAAGAATGCGTGAGTCCTGTTGTTTTCGAAAAATTATCAATGAAGTCATGTACAAAAACTGAGACAAATTTTTAAGGAAAAAATCTCGACGAAAACCGAAACCGACGAAAACCGAAGGCAAAGAAAACCGAGGCTTAAATGTATATGTATATATGGATTACCATGCTAATAGAACCAAAGGTTATACTGAAGAAACATGTGATACAGTAATTGAAGAGGAAATGCTTAATCAAGATGATAAATATAAATACCTAGGGGTAATTATAACATCAGGTGGAAGATGCCAGAAAGAGATTAAGAGCAGAATAGGTCAAACAAAAACTTCATGTCAGAAAATGGAAACTTAATCTATAAAACAAGTCACCGTCATTGAATGTCGGAAGGAGATTGCTGAATAGTATAGAGAACCGTTCTTGCTGTATGGCAGTGAATCATGGACGGCGAATTAACATATTGGAAAGAGCTTGGAAGCAACGAAGATATGCTTTCTAAGTCGAACGTTGTCAATACCTGGGACTGCCAGAGTAAGGAACGATTGTATAGAACTGGCCAAATAAAAGCGAAACATAATGTACAACCCCATATGGACAACAATCACCTACGGTTTAATACGACTGCGAGGAACTGATTTTGCGGCTGATTCAATCACAGGACTGTCATTCTGAGCTGATGATGGATCCTAACTATAACTTC
>OY992891.1:95928988-95966488 GCA_963921405.1 Cepaea hortensis
GGAGGGAGGAGAAGGAGGGGGAGGAGGAGGAGGAGGAATGATGAGGAGGGAGGAGGAGGAAGAGGGAAGAGGAGGGATGTGGAGGACGGAGGAGGAGGGAGGATGGTAGAGGGAGGAGTAGGAGAAAGGAAAAGGGGGAGGAGAGAGGAGGAGAAGTGAGGAGGTAGGAGGAGGAGGGAAGAGGGAGGAAGAGGAAGAGGAAGGAGGGAGAGAGGAAAGGGAGGAGGAGGATGGAAGAAGGAGGAGGTTGAGGAGGAGGGGGTGGGGAGAGGAGAGGGTAGGGAGGAGGGGAGGGAGGAGGAGGGATGTGGAGGAAGGAGGAGGAGGGAGGAGGTAGAGGGAGGATGAGGAGGGAGGAAAAGGAGGAGGAGGGAGGAAGGAAGAAGGAGTAGGAGGGAGGAGGTAGAGGGAGGAGGAAGATGAGTGAGGAGGAGGAGTGAGGAGGAAGAGGGAGGAGGAGGAGGAGGAGGGTGGAGGAGGATGAGGAGGAGGAGGGGAGGGAGGGGAGGGAGAGGGGTTGGGTAGGAGGGGAGTGGAGGAGGTGGAGAGGATGGGAGGAGGAGGGATGGTAGTAGGATGATTGATTGCCATCCCACCAGGTTAATATGTTATCGCGGACCTCAGAGAGAAGTGTCTATGTAGAGACCATTTCCTGGACGTACGTATTTTGGGAGGGAGGAGGAGGGAGGAGGAGGAGGAAGAAGAAAAAAAACTACGACAGTTGGCAGCTCTGGGACTGAAAGGAAGGCGTGTAGAAAATTTCATCTCAATCGGATGGGCCGTTCGCGAACGTATAAAGGACATACATACATACAGAGATACATAAATACGGACGCACATCCTAATTTATATATAAGATACTAGCTGACACGGCCCGGCTTCGCCCAGACTCTGGTGGGGAGCATCTCATTTAATTCATATAAGTAGTCATATAAGCTCCCGTTCCCGACTGTCTGTCTGTCTATCTATCTGTCTGTCTGTCTGACCCGGCCCAGCCCATGGTGGAGAGCATCTCATTTAAATCATATAAGTAGTCATATAAGATCCCGTTCCCGACTATCTGTATGTCTGTCTGTCTTGGGTAAATGGAGGAGGGAGGAGGAAGAGGAGGTGGAGGAGGGAAGAGGAGGAGGAGGAGGGAGGAGGAGACAGGAGGAATAGGAGGGATTAGGAAAAGGAGGGAGGAGTAGGGTGGAGGAGGAGGGGGAGGAGGAGGGAGGAGGAAGAGGGAGAAGGAGGGAGGAGGAGATCGCAGGAGGAGGAGGAGGAGGAGAGGGAGGAGGAGGGAGAGGGAGGAGGAGGGAGGAGGAGGAGAGAGTAGGCGGAGGGAGCAGGAAGAGGGAGGAAGAGGGAGGAGGAGGAGGGAGGAGAAGGAGGAGGGAGGAGGAAGGAGGAGTAGAGAGTGGGAGGAGGGAGGAGGCGGAGGGAGGAAGAGGGAGGAGGAAGATGGAGAAGGAGGAGGGAGGAGAAGGAGGGAAGAGGATGAGAGGGAGGAGGAGGAAGAGGGAGGAGGAGGAATGTGAAGGGAGGAGGAGGGAGGAGGTAGAGGGAGGAGGAGGAGGAGGGAGGAGGATAGAGGAGGAGGAGGGATGAGGAGGAAGAGGGAGGAGGAATGTGAAGGGAGGAGGAGGGAGGAGGTAGAGAGAGGAGGAGGAGGGAGGAGGAGAATGGAGGAGGAGGGATGAGGAGGAGAGGGAGGAGGAGGGGGAGGAGGGGGAGGAGGAGGGAGGAAGAAGGAGGAGGGAGGAAGACGGATGAGGGGGAGGAGGGAGGGGTAGGAGGGGGAGGAGGAGAAGGGAGGAGGTGAGGGAGCAGGAGGAAGGAGGAGGGAGGAGGAGGAGGAAGAGGGAGGAGGAGGGAGGAGGAAGAGAGAGGAGGGAGGAGGAAGAGAGAGGAGGGAGGAGGAGGAGGAAGAGATAGGCGGAGAGAGGAGGAGGAGGGAGGAGGAGGAGTAGGGATGAATAGGAGGGAGGAGAAGGGAGGTGAGGGATTTAGGAAGAGGGGGGATAGGGGAGAAGGAGGAGGGAGGAGGGAGGAGGAGGTGAGGAAGGGGTGAGGAGGGAGGAGGAGGGGAGGGAGGAGGAGGTGGGGAGGTGGAGGGAGGATGGTGTAGGAGGAGTGGTGGAGGGAGGGGGTGATGGAGGTGGTGGGGGTGGAGGGAGGAGGAGGGAGAGGGTGAGACGTAGGTGGGGGAGGATGTGAGGGAGGAGGGAGTGGAGGTGGTGGGAGAGGAGGTGAGGAGGAGGGTGGTGGTGGGTGATGGAGGAGGGAGGTAGAGGTAGAAGGGGGGAGATGAGGGTGGAGGAGGAGGAGATAGGGAGGGAGGTGGGATTAGGATGAGGAGGGAGGAGTAGGGTGGAGGTGGGGGGGAGGTGGGAGGTTGGTGTGGTGGTTGGTGTTGTGAGGAGGTGAGTGAGGTGTGAGGAGGAGGAGGAGGTGGAGGAGGAGGAGGAGGAGAGTGTAGGAGGAGGGAGGAGGCGGTGGGGATGGATGAGGGAGGAGGAAGAGGGAGAAGGAGGGAGGGGAAGGAGATTGGAGTAGAGAGTGGGAGGAGGGAGGAGGCGGAGGGAGGAAGCGGGAGGAAGAGAGGGGAGAAGGGAGGAGGAGGGAGGAGGTAGTAGGATGATTGATTGCCATCCCACCAGGTTAATATGTTATCGCGGACCTCAGAGAGAAGTGTCTATGTAGAAGACCATTTCCTGACGTACGTATTTTGGGAGGGGGAGGAGGGAGGAGGGAGGAGGAGGAAGAAGAAAAAAAACTACGACAGTTGGCATCTCTGGAATGAAAGGAAGACGTGTAGAAAATTTCATCTCAATCGGATGGGCCGTTCGCGAGCGTATAAAGGACATACGGACAGAGATACGCACATCCTTTTTTATATATAAGACTAGCTGACACGGCCCGGCTTCGCCCAGACTCTGGTGGGGAGCATCTCATTTAATTCATATAAGTAGTCATATAAGCTCCCGTTCCCGACTGTCTGTCTGTCTATCTATCTGTCTGTCTGTCTGTCTGTCTGTCTGACCCGGCCAGCCCATGGTGGAGAGCATCTCATTTAAATCATATAAGTAGTCATATAAGATCCCGTTCCCGACTATCTGTATGTCTGTCTGTCTTGGGTAAATGGAGGAGGGAGGAGGAAGAGGGAGGTGGGGGAGGGAAGAGGAGGGAGGAGGAGGGAGGAGGAGACAGGAGGAATAGGAGGGAGGAGGAGGGATTAGGAAGAGGAGGGAGGAGTAGGGTGGAGGAGGAGGGGGAGGAGGAGGGAGGAGGAAGAGGGAGAAGGAGGGAGGAGGAGATCGCAGGAGGAGGAGGAGGAGGAGAGGGAGGAGGGAGAGGGAGGAGGAGGGAGGAGGAGGAGGGAGGAAGAGGGAGAAGGAGGAGGGAGGAGAAGGAGGGAAGAGGATGAGAGTGAGGAGGAGGAAGAGGGAGGAGGAGGAATGTGAAGGGAGGAGGAGGGAGGAGGGAGGAGGAGGAGGAAGAGGGATGAGGATGGAGGAGGAGGGAGGAGGGAGGATGAGGAGGAGGGAGGAGGAGGAGGGAGGATGGTGAAGGAGGAGGAGGAGGAGGGAGGAGGGTGAAGGAGGAGGAGGAGGGGGAGGAGGGAGGGGGAGGAGGAGGGAGAAGGAGGAGGAGGGAGGAGGGAGGAGGAGAACGTAGGTGGGGGAGGATGAGAAGGGAGGAGGGAGAGGGAGGAGGAGGGAGGAGGAGGAGAGAGGAGGAGGGAGGAGGTGGAGGGAGAAGGAGGAGGGAGGAAGAGGTAGAAGGAGGAGGGAGAAGGAGGGAGGAGGAGACAGGAGGAATAGGAGGGAGGAGGAGGGATTAGGAAGAGGAGGGAGGAGTAGGGTGGAGGAGGAGGGGGAGGAGGAGGGAGGAGGAAGAGGGAGAAGGAGGGAGGAGGAGAGAGGAGGAGGAGGAGGAGGAGAAGGGAGTAGGAGGAGGGAGAGGGAGGAGGAGGGAGGAGGAGGAGAGAGTAGGCGGAGGGAGGAGGCGGAGGGAGCAGGAAGAGGGAGGAAGAGGGAGGAGGAAGAGGGAGAAGGAGGGAGGAGGAAGGAGGAGTAGAGAGTGGGAGGAGGGAGGAGGCGGAGGGAGGAAGAGGGAGGAGGAAGAGGGAGAAGGGAGGAGGAGGGAGGAGGTAGTAGGATGATTGATTGCCATCCCACCAGGTTAATATGTTATCGCGGACCTCAGAGAGAAGTGTCTATGTAGAAGACCATTTCCTGGACGTACGTATTTTGGGAGGGGGAGGAGGGAGGAGGGAGGAGGAGGAAGAAGAAAAAAAAACTACGACAGTTGGCATCTCTGGAATGAAAGGAAGGCGTGTAGAAAATTTCATCTCAATCGGATGGGCCGTTCGCGAGCGTATAAAGGACATACATACATACAGAGATACAGACAGACAGAGATACGGACATCCTAATTTATATATAAGATATATATATATATATATATATATATATATATATATATATATATATATATATATATATATATATATATATATATATATATATATATATATATATATATATATAGTTTTAGTTGTATTTATATTCATATTGTATCTGCTGTATGCTGCACTCAGCTTATTAATATGACTTTCCAGGCGACCCTCGTCGCTGTGAACCAGGCAATGATGGTCTGCTAATAAAAGCTCATTTATTGTTAGTGGTTAAGTTTTTTTTGTTTTGTATGCGGGGTCGAGGTGAAGTATAAACAGCGGGAGAGTGCCCGTTTAAGGACTTCATGCATCGAGATTACCATGGACTCTGCTAATTCCCTCTTTCCTTTGTTTACATGTTCGGTCTCTTCTTCTGCGTCCATACTTATTGTTTTATCTGTGTCAATGTACACAGACAACTAACAACAAGGAGAAACAATCCATAACAACCTTGGAGGTGTGGTGTTACTGAACTGTGCACAAAATCCTCGGACAGTCAAAATTGATAATTCCGGACATTTTTAGGAAGGCTAAAGAACAACTTATCACAAATATGAAAAAGATGGACTCATCATTTTTTGGACCACATATGAAAAGACACCCACATGAATATGTTGTGATAACAGAAACGATTTGTGGAAAGAGAGACAGGGGAAGACCGCGTCAGAAATTCTCGAGTCACAGAAGGAAGTTAACACACGGTTGTATATATGCTGTTGGAGATAGCAAGATGTAGAACAACATGGTCGCCTACATCGGTCGGAAAGGCAGTTGATGATGATGCACATCTTCCTTGCATTTGTTACTCACACGCACGGGGTTGCCTGGTGGCGCAATGTCTAGCATGATTGCTTGTCGCTCCAGTAGACATGTGATCGAATTCCCTTTAAAACTGCAAGTTTTGTTGTTCACCCTGAACGCCCATATGGAACTTAGAAGCCAATATATTTAACATCTGTGATGGAGTCTTTGGTAGTACCCGAAGTTCGTGTTGTGATCGGCCTCTACTACGATACAAAGATGTGTGTAAGCGGGACATGATTGATACAGGCAGGCATTGATAATGTACATTGGGAGTAAGTCGCCGCTCAACGTGTTGCATGGAGGGCAACTATCAAAAATGGAATAACAAATAATAATGGACAAAGGAGAAAATTATTGCAGATATGTCATGCACCGAATTATTGCACCGAGCGTTTGAGACGTAAGATGGTGCATGATGGTGAAAATGACCATGTGTTCACATGCATCCACTGTGGACGAACATTTACAGCGCGAATTGGCCTTATCAGCCACATTCGCCACCGCAATGAGTTGTAGTTATTAAGCCTTTTTGAAGCACAATGTAACAAACTATCGTCTGTCAAGACGACAAGGTGCCAATGAAATGTATGTCGACCGCAGTATAGGGTACCCACCAAGCGCGGCTAGTTGATTAGGTAATGATGGATCAGACAATGTTTAGGGCACCTTTTTTATCCCCCTCCTCATACTAGGGGGGTGAGCAGTGCTTTCCTAAAGAGGGCTGCTCAGTCGCTTAGGGGGCTATGGAATCCCACTGCCGCTCCGGTCAGTAGAAGACGACCATATGGCATGAGCCGGCTGTGTGCAGGTCTGCGACTACGACTGCCAGCGTACCCACGCCTGCCACTTCGCCGCTCACCCATTGCCACAGGGCTTGAAGGTGATAGATGAAGTTGGATGAAGGATAACTTGCGCGATGAATTGGATTAAAGTGAGGAAGAGTTGGGCAATTCGTCGACTTCACTCTCTCGCCTGAGTCCATCTGAGTCCAGAGGCAAGACAAGTCGAGACGACTGGAGACGAATACAGGTGCAGTGGATGACCAGGGCGCTCTACGTGCCTTGCCGTGCTCATTACATAACACAACGCTTTGCAGGTAAACGCCATCTTACCCGTTGAATCATCAATGATTTATTTCGCGCATCCTGCTGAATCCTGTCTTCACATGCTGGGTAGGCATACCCTAGTTCACCGCTTGGTTTGACACCAAATCGGCTACCCACGCATGGTTTAGCCAGCCTCTCACAGCTGTTGTTTGGGGGGAAAGGGGGGGGGGTGATCGCTATCGCATGATGACAGCTACTAGGAGCCACAGGCGTGAGCTGGATGTCAGGCTTGGACCAGTGGAGAATGGGCCCTGAAAAGGGCATGGCAATCTTCCATTCCAATGCCTGACACCCAGACCGTCAAGCTATAGTTGAAGTAGCAATTGCTGAAAAAGTAGTAGTCTAACTACGGTGTCTTGTCATCTCATCTCATCTCAACATGTTTCTCTTGTACCCTGCGATGGCGATGTGAAGTATAAACCACAGGAGGGTGCCCGCTTATGGGCTTCATGCATCGATATTCCCATGGAGTCTGTTATTGCCTGCGTCCTTCGTTTACGTGGTCGGCCTCTTCCTCTGCTTCCCTCTGGTCTGTACATCATTTCTTGTTGTTGTATAATGTTAGCTAGTAACCTACTTTCATGGCCAAACCATTTGATTTGCTGCCATCTTATAACATCTAGTGCAACTATAACCCCCACTTTAGTCCTGATTTCTTCATTTCTGATCTTATCTCTTCTTGATACATTGAGTATTCTTCTCAGCTCAGGAATCTCATTTCTGTTGTTGTGTGTCTCAGTATACCGCACATTTGCACACCGTTGACTGCGACTATGCGTGCTACCAGCACCAACGCGCGCTGTAGCCATGTGACGTCACCTGGTCCATGCATTCAACCTTCCCAGCCGTGCAGGGAGGCCATCAAACGGCCTGTCCCTGAGTTCTGTTGTCCTTGTAGTCAACATCCGCACAAGGTCCTTCTCTAGACTGCATCAATCATCGTTGCTTACTGTAAACCAAGAAGGTATGCTGTTACACTATCATCAAATATCATGCCTATAAATATCTCACACGACATTACCAGAGTCCTGGATCAGATCTGTGTCCTTGTCTCGATGATCTAGTTGGCTTGGCCATCTACGTGATGTTTATCTTTGCCTTCCATTTGCCCATTGTCACGAATCTTTCCAATTGTCGAAACATTTTCTAGTTATTTCTGCTCAACCAATCTTGATTGTCTAAGTCTCATTTCTCAAATTAACTAACGGGTTTCGTTACTTTCTTGTAGGACTTGCTTCATTGTCTGTTATGTCCTCTCATGGCATCTTTTACATTTTCCTAAGAAATCATATTTCCAATGCCATTATATGTCAAGCTGAAAAGCATCTGATGGCTGCAGAAATGTGGTTTCTGAGGAAAATGCAAAGAATACCATGGACAGACAGAAAAACCAATGACCAAGTACTACAGGAGACAAATGAACATCGTAGACTGATTAGAGAAATTAGACGTAGACAGTCAACATTTTTTGGACATGTTATGAGAAGATATAGATTAGAGAACTTAGTGACAACTGGCAAGATATAGGGGAACAGACCAAGAGGAAGACCGAGAGGAAAATACCTGGATGGCTTGGCCACATGGCATGGGCGTGACAGGAACACTGAGCTGATCCACGACACTGGTGATCGAGTGAAATGGTGAGTCATGACCGCCCACGCTTTCCGGCATGGCACATGATTGATTGATTGATTATATGTTTCTCAGCTTGTCTGTTGATTGCTCATGTTTCACAAACATAAAATAGTGTAAGTGTCTAGTCAACACCCACATGTGTATTCATTGCAACTGACATTTCGGACAAAACCATAACTAAAATACATTTAGAGGAGAAACATGAAATGTTAGCACATTAAATGAGCTGGAAAAGTTGAACAATGTTCTAAGTGAAATGGAAAGCGTGGAAATGAATATACTTGGCATTAATGAGATGGGATGGAAGGGATCGGGATAAATTGTAGCCCACAAACACACAATTTATTCTGGAAGGGATACACACGACAAATGTGTAGAAATAATATTTGATTTAAAATAAAAAAGCCAAGCCAATTAATGAATACTGGTGTATTTCAGATAGAGTTATTATGGTCAAAATCAAAGGCAAAACAATAGATATAAATATGCACCAACAACTAGCAGTAGTGATTAAGAAATATAACACGTTCGCGATTAAAGTAGAGCTAGCATATAAAAATAATACTGGGAAAAGTGGAGGATGTAGTGGAGAATTATGGTATCCATCCATCCATCATGTGCCATTCCGGTAAGCGTGGGAGGTCATGTTCTGCCATCTCACTCGATCACCATAGTCGTGGATCAGATCCGTGTTTCTGTCTCGACCATGCCACAAGGCCAAACCAGGTACTTGCTTCTAGGTCTTCCCCTTGCTCTGTTCCCCTCGATCTTACCAGTTGTCACCAAGTTCTCCAGATCATTTCTTCTCATAACATGCCCAAAAAATTGTGACTGTCTACGTCTAATGTCTCTAATCAGTTTACGAGTTCATTTGTTAATTATGGTATAGTTACAAGAAATTACAGACGAGAGAAACTAATAGAGAAGACAAATATCAACGATATGATAATTGGAAACACATGGTTTAAACACCATAAAAGACGACTATACACATGGAAAAGCCATGATAAGAAAATACCCAACCAAACTGACTGCATACTTATTATTAAAAGAGTATAAATGCCTTAATTAGGTTAAAGATAATACCTGGTGATGACTGTACTAGTAATTATGTACTGCTATGTGGATACATAAAAGTAAGATTAAAGAGAGGGAAATAAATGGTTAAGAACGTGATACTTAATAAAGAGATTCTGAAAGTAGATAAACAATTTCAAGAACAATTGAGAGTGAATGTGAAAAATAGGCATAATGCAATAGCTTGCTTGCTTGCTTGTGTTCGTTGGCTTGAGCTCCAACGCGAAGTCCTGTATGTCGGATGAAGGCATCCTGTTGTCCAACATCAGTGTGATGTCATACAGGACAATAGCTAAAATGCAGAGTATAAATTAACAATGGGAAATGTTAAGGGACTCCATTCATCAAACTAGCAAAGAAATATTACCGGAGAGAAGCCAACAAATTAAGAAATAATGGATGAATGAATAAAATCGTAATGCTAATGGACAAAGGAAAACAGAGTAAAATGACAAACAAGAATAACTCATCTCATCTCATCATGTTCCTCTTGAACCTTGCGGTGTCGAGGTGAAGTATAAACTTCGTGAGAGTGCCCGATTATGGGCTTCGTATATCGACATTCCCATGGATTCTGCTATTCCCTCCGTCCAAGAATATGCTCAGATAAATACAGAAATAAGAGATAAATGTGCAAAGGCAAAATAAATTTGGTTAAACGAATTGTCAAGAAAAATGAATTAAATTCCATTACAGATACCAAAAATATGCACAGACAAATCAGTGACCTCACTGGAAGGAAAACAAGAATACACACAGGGTGATTGATATCAAAACAGAGAAATATATTGCAGGAGGAATGTGCTATGATGAAGTGGTGGAGTTAGCATATAAGAGAATTATATGATGCGAAAAGGGAAGAATTAACAGAAGAAACTCAGAAGGTCCATCTTTTCTGAAAAAAGAATTCGCTGACGCAGCAAAAAATATGAAGAACGGAAAAAACAGCTAGGCCAGGTGAAATCACAATAGAAGATTTAGAAGTATTTGGGGGAATATGGAGTAGATATATTAACCAACATGTTAAATTATATTTACAGCAGTGGATATTTCAAAGAGGTTCATACAATTAACCTCCTAAACCATGTCACTAAGCTTCTAGTTAGAATTATAATGAAAACAAGAAAGAAAATAGACATGGTAATTAGTGAAGAACAGTATGGATATGTGGAAAGAAATGGTACATACAAGGCGATATCTTGGAATGTAAATGAACAAATTCGGAATAATGTAGAAGCAAAAGAGATGTGAGGATTTTTTAAAGAGGCTTAAAAAAAAAGAAATGTGGTTCTATAATGTTGCGAATTGCTTGGACTGCCAGAGTAACTAACAATGATTGCCTGGAACAGGCTAATGAAACTAGAACATTATATACAACAATAAGAAAGTTATAAACATCTTTCTTTGGTCATGTGATGAGAATAGAGGCAATAGAGAACATCGTAAAACTGGAAAGATCGAGGTGAAGAAAGGCAGAGACAGACTAAGAGAAATGATGCTGGATAGACTAAAATGGTGTAATGGAGAAATATCATCAGTAGACTTGCTCCAGAGCATTAAAGACCTATGAAGAGCCATGAACGTTTACTCCAGCTGTCAGGGTATTTAATGATGATAATGGTGATATCTTTTTGCAAAATTCTGCCTTTGCCATGGTGATTCCTTTTCTAATTAGTAGTAGCAGTGTCATTTCCTTGAGCAAAAGATGAACTTGAAACGTTTTTCAACCACATTTATAAATACAGATGTTTGTTGTAGCAGGAGCTGAAAGGAAAAGATAGAGACAATATTTCTTATTTGTATAGCACGAATAAATACGCTAAAAAACATGTATGAATGCAGCATAAGACGCAGAGAAAAGATGTTCAAAACTAGTTACTGCAGAATTTCAAAGCTCTGATGGCACTTGCCGATGATTGTGGTGCCTTGTCCGAGGCAGCTATTTGCTGTCATCACTCTAGAATCATCAGTGTAATTGTATGAAATACGTAACTGGAGAAAGCCGGATGGGAGTCATTCCCTGGTTGGTCTGAATCCGGAGAGTCAGCGTGATAAAGGTGACGAAACTGACGCCGAAAGAGGACATCATCTGGCTATAGGAAACCTCATGTGGTGTTGGCATCATGTGGCTATAGGAAACCTCCTGTGGTGTTGGCATCATGTGGCTATAGGAAACCTGCTGTGGTGTTGGCATCATCTGGCTATAGGAAACCTGCTGTGGTGTTGGCATCATCTGGCTATAGGAAACCTGTTGTGGTGTTGGCATCATCTGGCTATAGGAAACCTGCTGTGGTGTTGGCATCATCTGGCTATAGGAAACCTGCTGTGGTGTTGGCATCATCTGGCTATAGGGAACCTGCTGTGGTGTTGGCATCATCTGGCTATAGGAAACCTTCTGTGGTGTTGGCATCATGTTTGCTATAGGGAACCTACTGTGGTGTTGGCATCATCTGGCTATAGGAAACCTGCTGTGGTGTTGGCATCATGTTTGCTATAGGGAACCTGCTGTGGTGTTGACATCATCTGGCTATAGGGAACCTGCTGTGGTGTTGGCATCATGTGACTATATGGAACCTGCTGTGGTGTTGGCATCATGTGACTATAGGGAACCTGCTGTGGTGTTGGCATCATGTGGCTATAGGGAACCTGCTGTAGTGTTGGCATCATGTGGCTATAGGAAACCTGCTGTGGCGTTGTCATCATCTGGTTATAGGAAACCTGCTGTGGTGTTGGCATCATGTGACTATAGGGAACCTGCTGTGGTGTTGGCATCATGTGGCTATAGGAAACCTGCTGTGGTGTTGGCATCATCTGACTATAGGGAACCTGCTGTGGTGTTGGCATCATCTGGCTATAGGGAACCTGCTGTGGTGTTGGCATCATCTGGCTATAGGAAACCTGCTGTGGTGTTGGCATCATGTGGCTATAGGGAACCTGCTGTGGTGTTGGCATCATCTGGCTATAGGAAACCTGCTGTGGTGTTGGCATAATCTGGCTATAGGGAACCTGCTGTGGTGTTGGCATCATCTGACTATAGGAAACCTTCTGTGGTGTTGGCATCATGTTTGCTATAGGGAACCTACTGTGGTGTTGGCATTATCTGGCTATAGGAAACCTGCTGTGGTGTTGGCATCATGTTTGCTATAGGGAACCTGCTGTGGTGTTGACATCATCTGGCTATAGGGAACCTGCTGTGGTGTTGGCATCATGTGACTATATGGAACCTGCTGTGGTGTTGGCATCATGTGACTATAGGGAACCTGCTGTGGTGTTGGCATCATGTGGCTATAGGGAACCTGCTGTAGTGTTGGCATCATGTGGCTATAGGAAACCTGCTGTGGCGTTGGCATCATCTGGTTATAGGAAACCTGCTGTGGTGTTGGCATCATGTGACTATAGGGAACCTGCTGTGGTGTTGGCATCATGTGGCTATAGGAAACCTGCTGTGGCGTTGGCATCATCTGACTATAGGGAACCTGCTGTGGTGTTGGTATCATCTGGCTATAGGAAACCTGCTGTGGTGTTGGCATCATCTGGCTATAGGAAACCTGCTGTGGTGTTGGCATCATGTGGCTATAGGGAACCTGCTGTGGTGTTGGCATCATCTGGCTATAGGGAACCTGCTGTGGTGTTGGCATCATGTGGCTATAGGGAACTGCTGTGGTGTTGGCATCATGTGGCTATAGGGAACCTGCTGTGGTGTTGGCATCATCTGGCTATAGGAAACCTGCTGTGGTGTTGGCATATCTAGCTATAGGGAACCTGCTGTGGTGTTGGCATCATCTGGCTATAGGGAACCTGCTGTGGTGTTGGCATCATGTGGCTATAGGAAACCTGCTGTGGTGTTGGCATCATCTGGCTATAGGAAACCTGTTGTGGTGTTGGCATCATGTGACTATACGGAACCTGCTGTGGTGTTGGCATCATGTGGCTATAGGGAACCTGTTGTGGTGTTGGCATCATGTGGCTATAGGAAACCTGCTGTGGTGTTGGCATCATCTGGCTATAGGAAACCTGTTGTGGTGTTGGCATCATGTGACTATAGGGAACCTGATGTGGTGTTGGCATCATGTGGCTATAGGGAACCTGCTGTGGTGTTGGCATCATGTGGCTATAGGGAACCTGCTGTGGTGTTGGCATCATCTGGCTATAGGGAACCTGCTGTGGTGTTGGCATCATCTGGCTATAGGAAACCTGCTGTGGTGTTGGCATCACCTGGCTATAGGAAACCTGCTGTGGTGTTGGCATCATGTGGCTATAGGGAACCTGCTGTGGTGTTGGCATCATGTGGCTATAGGAAACCTGCTGTGGTGTTGGCATCATGTGGCTATAGGAAACCTGCTGTGGAGTTGGCATCATCTGGCTATAGGAAACCTGCTGTGGTGTTGGCATTATCTGACTATAGGGAACCTGCTGTGGTGTTGGCATCATCTGGCTATAGGAAACCTGCTGTGGTGATGGCATCATCTGGCTATAGGAAACCTGCTGTGGTGTTGGCATCATCTGGCTATAGGAAACCTGCTGTGGTGTTGGCATCATCTGGCTATAGGAAACCTGCTGTGGTGTTGGCATCATCTGGCTATAGGGAACCTGCTGTGGTAATGGCATCATCTGGTTATAGGGAACCTGCTGTGGTGTTGGCATTATCTGGATATAGGAAACCTGCTGTGATGTTGGCATCATCTGGCTATAGGAAACTTGCTGTGGTGTTTACATCATCTGGCTACAGGAAACCTGCTGTGGTGTTGGCATCATTTGGCTATAGGAAACCTGCTGTGGTGTTGGCATCATGTGGCTATAGGAAACCTGCTGTGGTGTTGGCATCATGTGGCTATAGGAAACCTGCTGTGGTGTTGGCATCATGTGGCTATAGGAAACCTGCTGTGGTGTTGGCATCATCTGGCTATAGGGAACCTGCTGTGGTGTTGGCATCATCTGGCTATAGGGAACCTGCTGTGGTGTTGGCATCATCTGGCTATAGGAAACCTTCTGTGGTGTTGGCATCATGTTTGCTATAGAGAACCTACTGTGGTGTTGGCATCATCTGGCTATAGGAAACCTGCTGTGGTGTTGGCATCATTTTTGCTATAGGGAACCTGCTGTGGTGTTGACATCATCTGGCTATAGGGAACCTGCTGTGGTGTTGGCATCATGTGACTATATGGAACCTGCTGTGGTGTTGGCATCATCTGACTATAGGAAACCTGTTGTGGTGTTGGCATCATGTGACTATAGGGAACCTGCTGTGGTGTTGGCATCATGTGGCTATAGGGAACCTGCTGTGGTGTTGGCATCATGTGGCTATAGGAAATCTGCTGTGGTGTTGGCATCATCTGGCTATAGGAAACCTTTTGTGGTGTTGGCATCATGTGACTATAGGGAACCTGATGTGGTGTTGGCATCATGTGGCTATAGGGAACCTGCTGTGGTGTTGGCATCATTTGGCTATAGGGAACATGCTGTGGTGTTGGCATCATCTGGCTATAGGAAACATGCTGTGGTGTTGGCATCTTCTGGCTATAGGAAACCTACTGTGGTGTTGGCATCATCTGGCTATAGGGAACCTGCTGTGGTGTTGGCATCATCTAGCTATAGGAAACCTGCTGTGGTGTTGGCATCATCTGGCTATAGGAAACCTGCTGTGGTGTTGGCATCATCTGGCTATAGGAAACCTGCTGTGGTGTTGGCATCATCTGGCTATAGGAAACCTGCTGTGGTGTTGGCATCATCTGGCTATAGGGAACCTGCTGTGGTGTTGGCATCATCTGGCTATAGGAAACCTGCTGTGGTGTTGGCATCATGTGGCTATAGGGAACCTGCTGTGGTGTTGGCATCATGTGGCTATAGGGAACCTGCTGTGGTGTTGGCATTATGTGGCTATAGGAAACCTGCTGTGGTGTTGGCATCATGTGGCTATAGGAAACCGGCTGTGGAGTTGGAATCATCTGGCTATAGGAAACCTGCTGTGGTGTTGGCATTATCTGACTATAGGGAACCTGCTGTGGTGTTGGCATCGGCTGGCTATAGGAAACCTGCTGTGGTGCTGGCATCATCTGGCTATAGGAAACCTGCGGTGGTGTTGGCATCATCTGGCTATAGGAAACCTGCTGTGGTGTTGGCATCATCTGGCTATAGGAAACCTGCTGTGGTGTTGGCATCATCTGGCTATAGGGAACCTGCTGTGGTAATGGCATCATCTGGTTATAGGGAACCTGCTGTGGTGTTGGCATTATCTGGATATAGGAAACCTGCTGTGGTGTTGGCATCATCTGGCTATAGGAAACTTGCTGTGGTGTTTGCATCATCTGGCTACAGGAAACCTGCTGTGGTGTTGGCATCATTTGGCTATAGGAAACCTGCTGTGGTGTTGGCATCATGTGGCTATAGGAAACCTGCTGTGGTGTTGGCATCATGTGGCTATAGGAAACCTGCTGTGGTGTTGGCATCATGTGGCTATAGGAAACCTGCTGTGGTGTTGGCATCATCTGGCTATAGGAAACCTGCTGTGGTGTTGGCATCATCTGGCTATAGGGAACCTGCTGTGGTGTTGGCATCATCTGGCTATAGGGAACATACTGTGGTGTTGGCATCATCTGGCTATAGGAAACCTGCTGTGGTGTTGGCATTATCTGGCTATAGGAAACCTGCTGTGGTGTTGGCATGATCTGGCTATAGGAAACCTGCTGTGGTGTTGGCATCATCTGGCTATAGGGAACCTGCTGTGTTTTTGGCATCATGTGGCTATAGGGAACCTGCTGTGGTGTTGGCATCATGTGGCTATAGGGAACCTGCTCCTGCTATGGTGTTGGCATCATGTGGCTATAGGGAACCTGCTGTGGTAATGGCATCATGTGGCTATAGGAAACCTGCTGTGGTGTTGGCATCATCTGGCTATAGGAAACCTGTTGTGGTGTTGGCATCATTTGGCTATAGGAAACCTGCTGTGGTGTTGGCATCATCTGGCTATAGGAAACCTGCTGTGGTGTTGGCATCATCTGGCAATAGGAAACCTGCTGTGGTGTTGGCATCATCTGGCTATAGGAAACCTGCTGTGGTGTTGGCATCATCTGGCTATAGGGAACCTGCTGTGGTGTTGGCATCATCAGGCTATAATGAACCTGCTGTGGTGTTGGCATCATGTGGCTATAGGGAACCTGTTGTGGTGTTGGCATCATGTGGCTATAGGAAACCTTCTGTGGTGTTGGCATCATCTGGTTATAGGGAACCTTCTGTGGTTTTGGCATCATCTGGTTATAGGGAGCCTTCTGTGGTTTTGGTATCATCTGGTTATAGGGAACCTTCTGTGGTTTTGGCATCATCTGGCTAATGAAACTTCCTGTGGCGTTGGTATATCTGGCTATTGGAAACCTATTGTGGTGTTGGCATCATCTGGCTATAGGGAACCTGCTGTGGTGTTGGCATCATCTGGCTATAGGAAACCTGCTGTGGTGTTGGCATCATGTGGCTATAGGGAACCTGCTGTGGTGCTGGCATCATCTGGCTATAGGGAACCTGTTGTGGTGTTGGCATCATGTGGCTATAGGAAACCTGCTGTGGTGTTGGCATCATCTGGCTATAGGGAACCTGCTTTGGTGTTGGCATCATCTGGCTATAGGAAACCTGCTGTGGTGTTGGCATCATCTGGCTATAGGGAACCTGCTGTGGTGTTGGCATCATGTGGCTATAGGGAACCTGCTGTGGTGTTGGTATCATGTGGCTATAGGGAACCTGCTGTTGTGTTGGCATCATGTGGCTATAGGGAACCTGCTGTGGTTTTGGCATCATGTGGCTATAGGAAACCTGCTGTGGTGTTGGCATCATCTGGTTATAGGAAACCTGCTGTGGTGTTGGCATCATGTGGCTGTAGGAAACCTGCTGTGGTGATGGCATCATCTGGCTATAGGGAACCTGCTGTGGTGTTGGCATCATGTGGCTATAGGGAACCTGCTGTGGTGTTGGCATCATGTGGCTATAGGAAACCTGCTGTGGTGTTGGCATCATTTGGCTATAGGAAACCTGCTGTGGTGTTGGCATCATGTGGCTATAGGAAACCTGCTGTGGTGTTGGCATCATGTGGCTATAGGAAACCTGCTGTGGTGTTGGCATCATGTGGCTATAGAAAACCTGCTGTGGTGTTGGCATCATCTGGCTATAGGGAACCTGCTGTGGTGTTGGCATCATCTGGCTATAGGAAACCTGTTGTGGTTTTGGCATCATCTGGCTATAGGGAACCTGCTGTGGTGTTGGCATCATGTGGCTATAGGGAACCTGCTGTGGTGTTGGCATCATGTGGCTATAGGGAACCTGCTGTGGTAATGGCATCATGTGTCTATAGGAAACCTGCTGTGGTGTTGGCATCATCTGGCTATAGGAAACCTGCTGTGGTGTTGGCATCATCTGGCTATAGGAAACCTGCTATGGTGTTGGCATCATCTGGCTATAGGAAACCTGCTGTGGCGTTGGCATCATCTGGCTATAGGAAACCTGCTGTGGTGTTGGCATCATCTGGCTATAGGAAACCTGCTGTGGTATTGGCATCATCTGGCTATAGGGAACCTGCTGTGGTGTTGGCATCATCTGGCTATAATGAACCTGCTGTGGTGTTGGCATCATGTGGCTATAGGGAACCTGTTGTGGTGTTGGCATCACGTGGCTATAGGAAACCTGCTGTGGTGTTGGTATCATGTGGCTATAGGGAACCTGCTGTGGTGTTGGCATCATGTGGCTATAGGGAACCTGCTGTGGTTTTGGCATCATCTGGCTATAGGAAACCTGCTGTGGCGTTGGCATCATCTGGCTATAGGAAACCTGCTGTGGTGTTGGCATCATCTGGCTATAGGAAACCTGCTGTGGTATTGGCATCATCTGGCTATAGGGAACCTGCTGTGGTGTTGGCATCATCTGGCTATATGAACCTGCTGTGGTGTTGGCATCATGTGGCTATAGGGAACCTGTTGTGGTGTTGGCATCACGTGGCTATAGGAAACCTTCTGTGGTGTTGGCATCATCTGGTTATAGGGAACCTTCTGTGGTTTTGGCATCATCTGGTTATAGGGAGCCTTCTGTGGTTTTGGTATCATCTGGTTATAGGGATCCTTCTGTGGTTTTGGCATCATCTGGCTAATGAAACTTCCTGTGGCGTTGGTAAATCTGGCTATTGGAAACCTCCTGTGGTGTTGGCATCATCTGGCTATAGGGAACCTGCTGTGGTGTTGGCATCATCTGGCTATAGGAAACATGCTGTGGTGTTGGCATCATGTGGCTATAGGGAACCTGCTGTGGTGTTGGCATCATCTGGCTATAGGGAACCTGTTGTGGTGTTGGCATCATGTGGCTATAGGAAGCCTGCTGTGGTGTTGGCATCATCTGGCTATAGGGAACCTGCTGTGGTGTTGGCATCATCTGGCTATAGGAAACCTGCTGTGGTGTTGGCATCATCTGGCTATAGGAAACCTGCTGTGGTGTTGGCATCATCTGCCTATAGGGACCCTGCTGTGGTGTTGGCATCATGTGGCTATAGGGAACCTGCTGTGGTGTTGGCATCATGTGGCTATAGGGAACCTGCTGTGGTGTTGGTATTATGTGGCTATAGGGAACCTGCTGTGGTGTTGGCATCATGTGGCTATAGGGAACCTGCTGTGGTGTTGCCATCATCTGGTTATAGGGAACCTGCTGTGGTGTTGGCATCATCTGGCTATAGGAAACCTGCTGTGGTGTTGATATCGTCGTGGAGTTTATTTTGTTCACTATTATTCATTAATGTCTGGCTTTACATAAAGACTAAATGTCATGCAGTGCAGACCAGGCCCTATGCCTTGGTTAGTAACTGGTCTAGGATCGAAGCTCTGACAGGCAGACAGTTAGAGCATTGCTTTGCTGATCCGGCAGCTTCTGCAGCTTGTCTTGTTCTAGACGTATTGGTGTCACCTTTACTCTGGAGTAAACTAGACAGGCCGAGAGAGGGATCATGCTGCATGGCAACACATGGTCTCTAAATTCAGCCAATGCTTTGTGCCATGGAGAGATAGCCCCATTTTACAAACTATCGTCTGTCAAGACAGCAAGGTGCCAGTCACACACACACACATATATATATATATATATATATATATATATATATATATATATATATATATATATATATATATATATATATATATATATATATATATATATATATATAAAAATACGGCATGTGATCTTGTGTATTTACGCCCTGATGTGATTAGCAGGGACAGTGGTTTAGCACTGAGACAACATAATGCGCTGTTGTCCACCAGGCAAAGCAAACACAATATAGATGGTCAATCAGTCAGGTGCCGTCTCCACAATACAGGTTGGCTGCATTGGATCTCTAAACTTCAGTGCATATTCTGTCAGATTGCTGTTCATCCATCTCTTGAGGTTATATTCCTACTTGTAATGTCTAAGAAAATGTATTGGAGAGTAAAGACGGCCAAAGACCGCATAACCGACCGAGTGCTGTGGAGTATATAATCATATGTGTTGTTTACATGTATATTAATAACCTCTATGTTATGTTAGTGTGATACCGTGTTTCTCCGTTAATAAGACCGGGTCTTATGTTAATTTTAACTTCAAAACGTGCACTAGGGCTTATTTTTTGTGGGTTGTCTTTTTCAGATACAAATATCTACATTTATTCATGAACATGATTCAACGTTTATCCAAATATTCTCTTGTCATATTATTCTGGAACATCGTCATAACTCTACAAATCCCGAACTCCGTCTGATCAGTTGTCGTTTGATATCCTAGGCCCAAAAACACTGAAATGTTGATACCCTAGGCCCCAAAACGCTGGAATGTTGATACCCTAGGCCCTTAAACACTGAAATGTTGATATCCTAGGCCCATAAACACTGAAATGTTCTCCATAACAATCATGTTGGATAGTTAGGATTTAGATTTTTTTTCCCGCGTTTCCATCCTGTTTAAGGATATTGCGGTCAACAACAGCATCTTTCAGCTGTATGTTGATTCCTAGGCTAGATTACGCTCATCAGCACGCCACGACTTTCTGAGCGACCGGCTCCATACTCTCATAAGTCACTGGCGCGACTCGAACCACTTCTAATTCTCGTGCGCTCACGTCAACCACGAGAGTATTCGGGGTTAACGGAGAAAGCTGCTAACCCCTCGGTTGGATGCCGTGAACGAAGTACTTGAATGCAAGTGTGCGTTTAATAACTTCATTCTAGCTGATGATCTTAACTAGGGCTTATTTTAGGGGTAGGTCTTATATTAAAAGCATAGTGAACAATTGTGCTAGGGCTTATTTTAGGGGTAGGTCTTAATTTCAGGGAAACACGGTACTTAATGTAATGTTCCTAGGCTACATACTGGACTATCGATCTCTTCTCCTAGCCAACCAACAACTGTAGACAATGGCCACTGCAGACTTCCTGTGTGAGACGCCAAAAGAGGGCCTGACGGTTCCTGGAAAGCCGGCTCCCTACAGTTCTCCAGATTTTCCTTTTATGGATGATTTTACACCTCCACAAACGCCAGCATCAGGAACACTGCGAGGGTCAGCTACCTCCAAAAGAGGGGCCCCATCGCCACGGTCACCCTCGAGGGAATCTCAGTATAGCCAGTCTGCCCCACAGTACACTCCCCCAGCACCTCCAATGTCACCTCGATCAGTAGAAAATCCCATGTACTCAACACCACGTGAGGAAGCATTCTCTAACCCAACATATGCTGCACCGGCTCCGTACATATCTCCTGATTTTCCTTTTATAGATGATTACACTCCTCCACCAACACCAGTACCAGCAAAACCGCGAGGATCAGCAACCCCAAAAAGAGGAAGCCCAACGCCACCTTCACCCTCGAGGGACTCTCAGTACAGCATGTCTCCCCCAAATTACACACCCCCGCCACCTCCTATATCGCCCGGATTTCGTACTCCAGACAATCGGGTATCTCCACCTTCTCCCACGACAGCCTTCTTCACTTACTCACCCGAATCAAGTGATGAATCAACTCCTTCCTCAGGTCCACGGTATCCCTACGGTTCTCCCGATTTTCGTTTTATAGATGAATTTGTGACTCCGCCACAGACCCCACCTTCTAGACAATCTATGAGACCATCTCCCAGAATAAGTTTTCCTCCGCCCCCTGGTTATCCCCCGGAAATGTCTCCGGAAGCACGTACCCCCCGCGGGAGTCCCCAACCACCATCTCCATTCACGTTCCCAGGGTCTTCCAGCGGAAGTTCCCAACAGCTTTCTCCATTCGACTCCCAAGCATCTCCGACGGAGTCTTCCGGCTCCTGGCCAACTATTCATGCGGACCACAACTTTGCATCAACGAATATCATGTCCTTATCGGACTACAGCTTCCAGGATTTTGTCAAAAGCAAGGAGAAGGTCCTTGTTTTCTTTTACGATGCCAATCAACCCCGAAATAGTAATGTCGAAAATGAATTTTCAACTGTAAGTGTTTTGTTTTCTTTTCATTATCATCATCCTCGTCGTCGTCACCACAATCATCATCATCATCATCATCACCGTCAATATCATCATCGTCGTTACCACTATCATCATCACCACCATCATCGTCTCCACAATCATCATCATCGCTGCCAGCATCATCACCAATCTCGCCACCATCATCGTTATCATCATCATCACCATGATCGCCACCATTTTCACCATCATCATCATCATCATAATCATCATCAATACCATCATCATCATCATCATCATCATCATCATCATCATCATCATCATCATCATCATCATCATCATCATCATCATCATCATCATCATCATCAATGTCATTTTCATCAGCATCATCATCATCATCGCCGCCACCATCATCAACCTGTCGCCGCCATCTTCATCATCGTTGTCACCATCATCATCATCATCATCATCATCATCATCATCATCATCATCATCATCATCATCATCATCATCATCAACGTCACATCATCAGTATCATCATCACCAATTTTATGATAATTAATCTCACCTCATCATGTTCCTCTTGTTTCTTGCGGTGTCGAGGTGAAGTATAAACAGCGGGAGAGTGCCCGCTTATGGGCTTCATGTATCGATATTCCCATGGAGTCTGTCATTGTTTACGTGGTCGGCCTCTTCCTCTGTTTCCCTCTGGTCTGTACATCCTTGCTTGTTGTGGTTACTGTTAATTGGTAACCTACTTGCATGGCCAAACCATTTGACTTGCTGCCTTCTAATAAAATCTAGCACTGCTTTAACCCCCACTTTAATCCTGATTTCTTTATTTCTGATCTTCTCTCTTCTTGATACATTGAGTATTCTTCTCAGCAATCTCATTTCTATTGTTCTGATTTTTCTTTTCTCTTGTTCAGTCATTGTCCAGGTTTGGCATTTGTAGCATAGAGTTGGTAGAAAGATTGTGTTGTAGAGTGCTTTCTTAGTAGTTATTGATACATGTTTGTTCTTTAGTATTGGTGCCATTTGTCCAATGAGTTGGTTTGCCTTATTGCATCTATTTTCGATCTCGTCTTCTGATTTGCCATTTGATGATATTATACTTCCTAGGTACTTGGAACTCTTTACTTGTTTCAAGGGATGTTTGTTTAGGTAAATCGTTCTTGTTTTTTCTTCTTTAGTTATAGTCAGTACCTCTGTTTTATTTGTGCTAATTTTCAAGTTATGTTCCCTACACATTTCGTTTAGACTATTCATGAGGTCTTGTAATTCAGCTTCTGATTTTGCTATTAGTGCCTGGTCGTCCGCAAACAGGAGTTCTCTAATGGTTAGATTTATAGATGGTTCTTCTTCTGTGTTCTCGTCATGCGGTGTTCTTGCGGTCTCTGTTTGGCTGGTTTCTTTACATATTTTGTCTATATATTTTATAAACAAGAGAGAAAAACTTTATGATAATTAACGTTTCAAAACATGACTTCTGAGAAATCCATTTATTTTTGTTTGCATATCCTTTACAGGACATCGCTGTCAACATCAGCATCTTTCAGCTGTATGTTGATTTCTTGGCAAGACTACGCTCAATAGTTTGTCATTGCTTTCTGAGCGGCCGGCTCATTATCCCGCAAGTCACGAGCGAGGGTCGAACCGCTTCCAATTCTTGCCTCGCTGCGAGACCCTGCGTGATAAACGGGATTACGGAGAAAGTGGTGTAACCCCTCAGCCAGAGAGACCGGCGAGGAATCCGTGATGACGCGATATTTTAAGAAGTCAGTTGCGTGTTCTGTACATGACATTTCAAACCCTCGCACCATTTTATTGGCTGGTTCTGATGTTAAGGACATTGTACGTTCAGCAGTATGCTATTCTTTTCTGGACGACGCTATCATTGCCACAATAAAAGCAATGGGATGTCCTCTCAAATCACGTGCTTCTAACTTGGAACGCTGTCTGTACAGATTGTGAAACTGTGTCAGAGAAGCAAAGGTTCGGCAAAGGGCATGCTACTGAATGAATGAATGAATGAATGAATGAATGAATGAATGCATGAATGAATGAATGAATGAATGAATGAATGAATGAATGAATGAATGAATGAATGAATGAATGAATGAATGAATGAATGAATGAATGAATGAATGAATGAATGAATGAATGAATGAATGAATGAATGAATGAATGAATGAATGAATGAATGAATAGATAGTTAAACTGTGCATAATAATACAACATAACATGGAACTGAACTCGTCACTCTATGTTGGATATGTGACTATCAAAAGGGGCTGTGATAAATTGATATGGGATCTCTGTGAAATTGATGCGATATTATGGAATGCGACAGACAATATTTAACTTGGTTAAGGCACTGTGTAGGGACAGGAAGGGCAGGATTTGATGCAGGATAAGCTAACAACACAAGGTGTGAGATCACAACTATTAGGTTTTTAAAATCCACGAGCAGCGATACATATGCGAATGAATCAAGCAAACGATAGCTCAGTTAGTTAGTTAGTTAGTTAGTTAGTTAGTTAGTAAGTAAGTAAGTTAGTTAGTTAGTTAGTTAGTTAGTTAGTTAGTCGACAGATCATCCTCATTGCACATCGAACCGTTCAGTTCATAAGTGCTCGGATCCCCTCCTCAGCAAATCCCGCAGCGTATGGCGGCTAACGACACCAGTTCTGTGCTGGTTTATCAATCTTCTTTGGCTTCTTGCATTGTGTTCTTGTTTGGTCACACCTCTTTTAATTTGCTGTTCTCGCAGTCTGACCATGGTTGTAGATTCGCAGTCATCACTTGGTTCTCGCAAAAGTCTTACTTCTCGTAGAGCATTCAGAATGTCAGCCTGGTCCATGGCGCGTCCGCCCTACACCTTAGTCTTACCTGGGAGTTTGTCAGCCCGCTCATTTCCTTGTACTCCCGCTTGCCCTGGCACGAAGATGAAATTAATCTTTGCCAGCCGAGACCGCTCCAGAGACAGCCACCACTCTCTTCGGATCCACCCCATCTCTATCCTCTTGAACATGCTCATTGAGTCGCTAAGGAAACATGCCCTAGTGAATGCCATTGTCTCGAGCCATGTTATTGCTTTACTTACTGCCATGACTTCCATAGTCAGGCTACTTGTGGTCTCAGCAAAAGCACCAGAGTCCTCCTTCACAATTCTCCCTCCGGCCTGAGCCGTAAAGGCAACATGAGCTGCTCACATGTCAGACGACCGACCCATCTGTGAAATGACAGCATCACAGTCTAGCAAATTCTCGAAAATCAACGCTTGTACTTCCGCCTCCACGGCAGCCGGGTTTTCTTGTCTGAATTTTCTGTCTAGTGGATGGAAACAGAAAAGGACATACATAAATTTGTTGGCACTTGTAACCACTCCTCGCCATGTTCTAAGTCCTCAAGTGAACACATCTGTTGAAGAATGTCTTCGGCTTGACTCATCCACGTCCTTCCTCTTTTTAACCTGCTGGCCTTCACCTTCCTAATTTCACTATGCAGTGGATGGTGTGTGTTTGCGTTGACTCTGAGGTAGGCACGTGCTCTGCAAGTGTGTAGTCTGTCTTCAGTGGTTGGAAAATCAAGAAGGTAGAGCATCGCCTGCCTCCTATACGAGAGGCTGGTCATGTCTGTTCTTGAGTTAGCGATGGCGATCCTGACTCTCAGCCGTAAGCAAATAGAAAGGATGGAAAGGATACAAAACGAAGATATGCGCTTTATTCTTGGATGTACAAGAGAGACAGCAAAAGATAGCTTGATATCCCTTGGGGAAAACGTCACTTTAAGAGACAGAATCATAAATCTACTTAGGTAGGAATGTAGACGGGCTTGGAACAGATTACATTGGCACCTTGCCGTCTTGACAGACGATAGTTTGTGCTTTAAAAAGGCATAATAACTTTTAACTATGGCGGTAGCGAGTGTGACTGATAAGGCCAATTTGCGCTGTAAATGTCCGTTCACAGTGGGTGCATCTGAACACGTGGTCATTTCCACCATCATGCACCATCTTACGTCTCAAACGCTTGGTGTGTGACTTTTCTGCAATAATTTTCTCCTTTGACTTTATTCCATTTCTGATATTTGCCCTCCATGCAACACGTTCTGCGGCGACTTGCTCCCAATGTGCATTATCAATGCCTGTATCAATCATGTCCCGCTTACACGCATCTTTGTATCGTAGTAGAGGCCGACCCTGAGATCTCTTACCCATCTGTAATTCACCAAAAAAGATATCCTTTGGTATTCTACCATCATCCATCCCCCTAAGATGTCCTATCCATCTAAGTCTACGAAGACTGAGCATGGAATAAACTGTCACACAACCTGATCTTTCCAATACTTCAGTATTTGTGATTTTGTCTTGCCACTTAATACCAAGGATTCTTCGCAGACACCGCATATGAAAGCTGTTTAAATTGTTCTCTTGGTGTGAGTAAGTTGTCCAGGTTTCACTGCCATAGAGAAGAGTACTAAGGACACAGGCTTGATAGACAAGGACTTTTGTTTTGGCAGTAAGCTTCCTGTTCTCCCAGACTCTTTTTCTTAACCTGTTCATTGTTGTTGCTGCCTTACCTGCCTTACCTGTTGCTGCCTTTGAATAATCCACAAAACATGAGAATACGTTTACATTAATTTCTCTGCACTTCTCTATTATTAAACGCATGTTGAGAATCTCTTGTTCCTCTTCCTTGTCTAAATCCAGCTTGAACCACATTAATTTCTTCTTCCATTTTCTTATGAAGTCTTCCCATTATGATTTTTAGTATAATTTTACATGCATGACTGATCATGGCAACAGTTCTATAGTTGGTGCAAAATTTCAGGTTGCTCTTTTTTAGGTATTGGAATGAAGATAGTTTTCTTCCAATCTTTTGGCCAAATACCATATTTCCATATTTTTCTACAAATTGCATGATAGATTTGTATGCTTTCTTCTCCTCCCGCTTTAATTAGTTCAGCTGGTATCTCATCACATTCAGGTGATTTACCATTCTTCGGGTTCTTTATTGCCCATACAATTTCATCTAATGAAGGTTCAGGTTCTGTCTCTGCTGTCATTGGCTCATGTATCTCATTCATATCCTCACTGTCACTCATATCACACATTCCACTGCACAGTACTCCTGCCATCTTTCTAGAATTTGTCTAGATTCTGTTAAGGTATTTCCCATCTTGTCACAGATAACATTCAGTTGAGGTTGAACATTACTTCTAAATAACTTCATTTCTTTTAACATTTCGTAATCTCTTCATGTCTAGTATATGTTGGTTTTTGACCTTTTATGTATTCTTTTTTATTTCTCGAGTTAAAGATTTATACTTCATTCTGCTTTTATCGGATTAATCTCCTTTCCGTTTCAGTCCTCTTCGTTGTTTTATCAATTCTAACGCGTGTGATGTAATCCATGGCTAAAGTTGCTTTTTCTTGGTCGGAATTAAATCTTTGGCTGCAGTTATCAAGATATCTCTAGCTTGTACTGCCAGTTCATCAGGTGTAATTTCCTCTTGTACAGACATCAAGATCCCAAAACGATTCCTAAATTCTACGTTGTATGCGTCCGGTATTGTTGTGAGATCAAATGGTTAGCTTTCTGTTGTAATTTCAGATCTGCTTCTAATAACTGATGATCTGTATCACAGTCTGCACTTCGTAGGGTTTTTGCAGATGTTATGCTTGATCCCCACCTTCTTTCTATTAAAATATAATCTACTTGTTAGTTAGTTAGTCGCGGTTCCAACGTCACGGCAACGGGTCGTCCCCATTATGCTCTGTTCCTGTGCCTTGAATATCACACAGAATGCTCCCCACTGCCCAATGTGAAAAGTGGAAAAGACAGGAGTCCCGACAAACAACAGCCCGCACAGATACACTGTGCATAATGCCGCCGCCAGAATACCAACACACTAGTCCCCCACGAAACACCCAGTTCATCTCTGATGGAATCGGCAGTCATTTTCCACGAAAATACAGTTCATCGTCGATGGTTGTGGCAGTCAACCAGAAGCCCAGCAGCCAGGCATTTCTGCATAAGGCAAAAACCAGTCAACTCTGGGACATAGCCAGCTGCCATTGCTCCGAACATGCAGTCACGTTCCAAAACACCTCGGACAGATTCAAAAGCACTTCACACGAAACACACAGCTCACAGTGTCGCGCCACGCACTCACTCAGTAGCAGGGCGACGGAACCATCAATCCTCCTTAGTCGCCACTTACAACATGCATTGTAGGCTACAGTGTTGCTATTCTTTGCTTCTCTTATGGGCCTCGCAAACACAATCTATTTGATTTTGGTAATACTGTCCGGGGACTTCCATGTTAAGAGTCTTCTTTGGTGTTGTTTAAAAAGTGTGTAGGCTATTGTTAACTCATTTTATGTGCGAAATTCAATTAATTTGTCACTTGCACCATTTCTATTCCCCAACCCAAATTTTCCGAAAACGTATCTCTCATTTTCAGCTCTTCCTGTACCTACTTTTGCATTAAAATCTCCCATTATTATTGCTATATCATTATGACCAATCTTATTTAATGTATCTTGCAGTGTGTTGTATAAATCTTCAATTTTGTCCTCCTCTGCTGTTGAAGTAGGTGCATATATCTGTATAAGAGGTGTGTTTTTTGGACGGCCTTTAAGTCTAATAGTGAGGATTCTATCACTAACTTGGTTATATCCCATTACAGCTTTTTCAGTTGTTTTATCTAAACAAAATGCCACTCCACTCTGGCCTCCTGCGTTCCTACCAGAATAAATGAACAGACTTCCATTTTCAGTTGTAAAATACCCATTGCCTCTCCAGCGATGTTCACTAATTCCTAAAGTTTGAACATTTAATCTCTCAATGTCATCACATACTACTTTAAGCTTCCCCTCATTTGACTTCTCACATTCCACGTTCCTATTCTCACTCTATTTCTTAGTCTGACACAGGGGATTTCATTGGTAACACAGTCAGGATTAACTCCGTCATCACGATTACTAGTACTGGGTCCTGTGTCACACTCTTCCCCAGTGTTATCTGATCTGCCTGACCTGGGGGTCTCGCCACCAGATCTCTTTCTTCTTATATTTTCTTTCATGGTTATTATGGTTTTTTGGCAAGTTTTGCAGAAGGTAGTTTGCCGTTGCTTTCCTTCTGGGCAGTGACTGTTCTAGTCGGTGGCCATAACCATTGTCTCTACTGATGAGATCATCTGCCTATCGCCGCAAAGTGCAGACCATAATCAACAACAATCTGTCGGCTGCTGTCACACCCCATCCACCACCTGCTTCCATGGCTTCACGTAACCCTGATCGGGGGGCTAAACGGGTACTCCACCTTGCCCAAGGGTGTCCCGTAGACTAACGGAGGAAAGGAGGCGTCTTACATCTCCTTTGATAGGGGATACCCCTACCCCGCTAACCGTTTCTTCTTACTGGCTACAAATATCTGTGGCGTCGTACAATTTAATTCTATCCCTAGTTCACTGTGTACAACAACCGCATCTACTAAATGTTGCAGATCCTGCTCATTGTCTGTAATCAATACTGCATTATCTGCATATCTAATGTTAATGACGTTTCTTCCGCCAATGATGATTCCTTTAATATCTTATACATTTCTTAAACTAATTCCACTGTTAGAGAGAAAAGATCTGGAGACATTACACATCCCTGTCTCACACCTATCCTAATAGGCTGATTATGACATACTTCATTATCAGTCCTTATGGCAGCGTGTTGTTTTCAATATATGTTTTGTGCAAGTTTAATGTCTTTCCCATCAATTTGTAGATCTGCAAGCATCCTTATCATGTCGACATGTCTTACTTTAATAAAAGCCTTTGGGTAGTCAATAAAGCAAAGATATAGATCTTTGTTTACTTCTATAGAACGCTCAATTAATGTTCTCAGCATATACATAGCGTTTACTGCACCCTTGCCTTCTACAAACCCACATTGGTCTTCTCCTAGTTCGGGTTGCATTTTCCTTCTTAATTCTTAGCAAAATCTTTGTGATGTGACTCATTAGACTAATTGTACGATGTTGATTGATTGATTGATTGATTGATTTAGGAACCGACATCACAGCATTCGGGACATTCCCATAAGCGCTCCGTCTCCATCCCCAGCAGCCAGCGAAGAGTTCCAACACTAATAGTTCCAGTAGCAATCTGATTATATGTCCGTCTCGCCTTTCCTCTGAGCGTCGAGCGTTGGCCAGATCCCCTCATCACATCTCGCTGTCTCATTCTTACCAGACTATGAGACAGTGAGCAGTCCTAGTCCATAATCAATCACTGAGAGGATCAAGTGCTAGTATAGTGTGAAGAGCATTCTCTGCTCTGTGTCCATTGCAGCCATAGTTTTAAGTGCATTGAGTCCCTTTTGAGATCTTGTCACAACCGTCTCCACATGGTCCTTGAAGGACAGACTCCTGTCAAATGTGATTCCCAGATACTTCAGTTTGTTCTCTCTGTTGACGCTTCTACCATCTATCGTGAGGCTTGGGGTATCATCTCTCACAATCCTGTTGTCCAGAGAGCACCACAACACCCCCGCCTTTTCCGGGTTGATGACAGCACTCATTTCAGTGCACCAGTCAATCACTTTGTCTACTGTCACCTGTAGCTCCTGGGCTGTTTGATCCCTATTTCTCCCCTGCCTGTATGCAAGAATACCATCTGCAAATATTAGAATCCTTCCAACCCCTGGTGCTTCTAGGTTTGCAATCTTGCTCGTATACACATTAAAGAGCACTGGTGAGATTAAAATATGGGGTTAAAATATGTGGCTCTGAGGTCCATGCGCCCAGACGGAGAGCAACCTGACGAGAATGCAGGACGGTTGCTATCCAGTTCACCAACCAGGGATTGACCCCCTTCTCCATAAGTGCGGTCATCAAAATATCATAGCGAACTCTATTGTACGATGTTGAAAAAATTCCAAATCCCCTGATTTCCTTGGGGTTGCATTTACTAATTACATAATACAGGAGGTATATCTCCACTATTATATATTGTGTTCAGCAGCCTGGTGGTTTCATGTGTTTCATATTCTTCTAAGGCATCAATCATTTCTGTTGTGATGTTGCCAGAACCGGGAATAAGGTGGCTGGAAAACGAAGACTGGAATAAGGTGATTGGAATAAGATGACTGGAATACGGTGATTGGATTACGGTGATTGGAATAAAGTGATTGGAATAAGGTGATTGAAATAAGGTGATTGGAATAAAGTGACTGGAATAAGGTGACTGGAATAAGGTGACTGCAATAAGGTGACTGGAATGAGGTGACTGGAATAAGATGACTGGAATTAGGTGATTCGAATAAGTTGACTGGAATAAGGTGATTGAAATAAGGTGATTGGAATAAGGTGATTGGAATAAGGTGACTGGAATAAGGTGACTGAAATAAGATGACTGGAATAAGGTGGCTGGAATAAGGTGGCTGGAATAAGGTGGCTGGAATAAGGTGAATGGAATAAGGTGACTGGAATAAGGTAAATGGAATAAGGTGACTAGAATAAGGTGACTGGAATGAGGAGACTGGAATAAGGTGACTGGAATAAGGTGACTGGAATTAGGTGATTGGAATAAGTTGACTAGAATAAGGTGATTGAAATAAGGTGACTGGAATAAGGTGACTGTAATACGATGACTTGAATAAGGTGACTATAATAAGGCGATTGGAATAAGGTAACTGGAATAACGTGACTGGAAAGAGGTGACTGGAATAAGGTAACTGGGATAAGATGACCGAAATAAGGTGACCGGAATAAGATAACTGGAATAAGGTGACTGGATTATGATGACTGGAATATGGTGACTGGAATAAGTTGCCTGGAAAATGTGCCTTATTAATGTGACTGGAATAAGGTGACTGGAATGAGATGACTGGAATAAGGTGACTATAATAAGGCGATTGGAATAAGGTAACTGGAATAACGTGACTGGAATAAGGTAACTGGGATAAGATGACCGAAATAAGGTGACCGGAATAAGATAACTGGAATAAGGTGACTAGAATAAGGTGACTGGATTACGGTGACTGGAATATGGTGACTGTAATAAGGTGCCTGGAATAAGGTGCCTTTATTAAGATGACTGGAATAACGTGATTGGAATGGGTGACTGGAATAATGTGACTGGAATAAGGTGACAAATAAGGTGACTGGAATAAGGTGACTGGAATAAGTTGAATGGAATAAGGTGACTGGAATAAGTTGACTGGAATAAGGTGACTGGAATAAGATGACTGGAATAAGGTGACTGGAATACGGTGCTGGAATACGGTGACTGGAATAAGTTGCCTTTATTAGGAAGACTGGAATAAGGTGACTGGAATAAGGTGACATGTATAAGGTGACAGGTATAAGGTGACAGGTATAAGGTGACAGGTATAAGGTGACAGGTATAAGGTGACAGGTATAAGGTGACAGGTATAAGGTGACATGTATAAGGTGACAAGAATGAGGTGACGGGAATACGGTGACAGGAATAAGTTGACTGGAATAAGGTGACTGGAATAAGGTGACTGGAATAAGGTGACTGGAATAAGGTGACTGGAATACGGTGATTAGAATAAGGTGACTGGAATAAGGTGACTGGAATAAGGTGACTGGAATAAGGTGCCTTTATTAGGGTGACTGGAATAAGGTGCCTTTATTAGTGTGACTGGAATAAGGTGACTGGAATACGGTGACTGGAATAAGGTGACTGGAATAAGGTGACTGGAATAAGGTGCCTTTATTAGGGTGACTGAAATAAGGTGACAGGTATAAGGTGACTGGAATATGGTGACTGGAATAAGGTGACTGGAATAAGGTGACTGAAATAAGGTGACTGGAATAAGGTGACATGTATAAGGTGACTGGAATAAGGTGACTGGAGTAAGGTGAGACGTATAAGGTGACTGGAATAAGGTGACTGGAATAAGGTGACATGTATAAGGTGACACGTATAAGTTGACTGGGATAAGGTGACTGGAATAAGGTGACAGGTATAAGGTGACACGTATAAGGTGACTGGAATAAGGTAACATGTATAAGGTGACAGGAATAAGGTGACTGGAATACGGTGACTGGAATAAGGGGACATGTATAAGGTGACAGAAATAAGGTGACTGGAATACGGTGACAGTAATAAGGTGACTGGAATACGGTGACTGGAACAAGGTGACATGTATAAGGTGACACGTATAAGGTGACTGGAATAAGGTGACTGGAATAAGGTGACACGTATATGGTGACTGGGATAAGGTGACTGGAATACGGTGACTGGAATAAGGTGACTGGAATACGGTGACTCAAGCAAGGTGACTAACTGTAATACGTTGACTGACATAACGTCACCGGAATAACATGACTGGAAATATTTGGCTTGCTGACATGATTAACAAATCTGTTGCAGTTTATAGGGCTGCAATTGGCTAAATTCATGCTTTTGTTTTTTTTTAAATCGGTATCCTAAAAGCATGTTTCTGGAGATGCAATATTGTAAGTGCATGTTTTATGGTGATGAAATATTCTAAATGCATGTTTTATGGTGTAATTGATCAGGCTGCTGGTAATCGGTTGCATCCACTCTATGGCTTTGCTGCTGTCGATTGCTTCTACGATCAAGATCTCTGTGACCGGCAGAATATTACCAAGTTGCCCATGTTTAAACTCTTCTCGAACGGATTCGAACTGAGCAGTATAGGTGACATAGAGGTCTTCAACGCCAATCAGATGCACCAGTTGATGAAGATGACTCCAATTCTGAACCAGCCCAGAGCGGAGATTGGCAAACAGTTTCAAGAGCGAACTGACGCCGCCCCGAAAGCAACTAAAAGGCGTTCATTTTTTTCCTGCATATGAAGAATCGCGGCGTAATATATCTGGACAGCGCTGTGTTCATGCCGTGAGACATGTCTTCCAATGGAGACGCCCATGACAGGAATCCTATTTGACAACTCCCAGACAGTGGGTGCATCTTGTTTGAAGAAGTAAAGAAGAGGAAGAAGTAAGGATGAAGCGAAATAGAGAGGGAGAACACTAAGGACTAGAAGCACGCCTGTCTGATTACATATACTCCCTTAAAAACGTGTAAAAACCCCTTACAATTGCAGGGAAGCTTTGAAGTAAATATACAAAAGAAATATGTAAACTTGTTAAATTTGTTTGTTTTTGTTTGTTCTCTTCAATTTAATAATTGATTATCATGACGGATCATCGTTATCAATTGCTTTGCCGTCTGGTTTGGGCGATCATCGGTCTCCCTATGTTGCAATCTCCCACGCCATGTATCATTTCCTGTTCTGACTAAAGTTTCTCTCGCTGCCATCCCCCTCTCCTCTTCCAGCTGTCAGTGTGTTCTAGTTCAGTGGTTCTCAACCTTTTTTGGCCCACGCGTCCCTTCACCTTATGTTCAGAATGTCACACCCACCCCTTTTTTTTTGCTATTTCCTCCCTATTATAATCCCCCCCCCCCCCCCTTTCCGCCCAATACAGTTTACGTAACCATGGAAGCTAAATGTAATAACAAATACTAGAACAGGTCTAGACTACATACAACATGATTTGCTGGTCTACTTACGTTATAAAACGAATTTCAGAAGGGCGAGAAGTACAGAACCGTAAAGTATGGAGGGAAAAATAATATCGGGTAATCGGATCTTGTATTAAAGCGATCTTTAAATAATCTTAAGTCTCCCTCTGGAAAGCCTAAAATGGGAGGTGGGGGTTCCTGCCCGGTTGAGACCACTGTTCTAGTTGTCTTCTCATAACGTGGCCATAAAGTAATGACTGTCTCTGTCTGATTTGTGTGATAAGTTGTATGTGTATCTTAGCTTGTCTCAGAATGTTTCATCATCCTCAATTGCCTAGCCAGCTGGTGTAGGCGTTCATGTCTCTCCACAGATTTCGGTCTTTGTCGTTAATGATTAACTCTGCTGATGATATTCCTCTGTGCTGGCGTCTGTCTAACCAACATCATTTCTCTTGGTCTGCCCCTGCCTCTTTTTCCATTGATCTTTCCAGTTATCACGATGTTCTCCAATGCCTCTCCTCTCAAAACATGACCAGTGAAAGCTGTTTGTCTCATTATTATTGTTGTATATAATGTTCTAGTTCCAATATTATACGGGAGTATAATAATGAAAACATATAATTAACCTGACGGATTAACCTGAGGCAGGGAATGCATCTCTTGGTGGTAGATTACCTATGGGCAAGGGGGAGATGGTCGACCAGGTGGAGAAGACGGGTGAACAGATTGAGATCCCATATGTGGAAAGAATGATATGGCAGGGGATCGGTAAGGGCTGTGGAAGCATCGCAAAACAGAGGGAAGAACGGGAGACCTTTCAAGCAGGTAATGGTGGGAGCGATTAGTAATATGACTCTTCACTGGCTATTGAACTAAGGGACGCAGCGTGTATGGGAATGTCCTGAGTGCATTGATGTAAGTTATTAGCTCAACTCAACTTAATTTGAGCGACGTAGATCCTTAAACGCTTGCCAAGCTAGGAGATAGAAAACTAATATGTTACCTGTCTTTAGTACTGGACAAGCATCTAGGGAAGTACTGACATATGGCAATACAGATCGAGAAACAGAAACGAGATTACACAAAGCAAACATCAACTATCAGATAGCATCTGTTGTAAGACATCTACACATCAATATGTATACAACATGCAAATGCTAGCTGTTTTATAGGCCGTAAAGCTGTTTTATGAATACCAGGCCCGGACAGTAATAGAAACATATGTTAGAATCTTCTTCTTCTTCTTCTTCTTCTTCTTCTTCTTCTTCTTCTTCTTCTTCTTCTTCTTCTTCTTCTTCTTCTTCTTCTTCTTCTCTTCCTCCTCCTCCTCCTCCCCTCCTCCTCCTCCTCCCTCCTCCTCCTCCTCCTCCCTCCCCTCCTCCTCCTCCTCCTCCCTCCTCCTCCCCTCCTCCTCCTCCTCCTCCTCCTCCTCCTCCTCCTCCTCCTCCTCCTCCTTCTTGTTCTCCTTCTTCTTCTCCTCCTCCTTCTCCTTCTTCTTCTTCTTCTTCTTCTTCTTCTTCTTCTTCTCCTCCTCCTCCTCCTCCTCCTCCTCCTCCTCCTTCTCCTCCTCCTTCTCCTTCTCCTCCTTCTCCTTCTTCTTCTTCTTCTTCTTCTTCTTCTTCTTCTTCTTCTTCCTCTTCTTCTTCTTCTTCTTCTTCTTCTTCTTCTTCTTCTTCTTCTTCTTCTTCTTCTTCTTCTTCTTCTTCTTCTTCTTCGTCTTCTTCTTCTTCTTCTTCTTCTTCTTCTTCCTTCTTCTTCTTTCTTCTTCTTCTTCTTCTTCTTCTTCTTCTTCTTCTTCTTCTTCTTCTTCTTCTTCTTCTTCTTTCTTCTTCTTCTTCTTTTTTGTTCGCTTGAAATATGTCTGTAACTGCAATGTCGTCTATTTCGTGAATCTGTCTTTTTTAGTTCACTCAGCGGTCGATAGAGTTTATCTTCTACTGTTGTCTCTCTATTCCAGAAGGTTCGCCTGAATATATTGTAGTTTGGGCAGTCCTGGAGTATGCGCTCTGCTGTCTTTGACGCCAAACCACATGTGCACATGGCTGAGTCACCAATCTTGAATATTGTATACATTGGCCGTCTTGCGCTGTAAATGTTCGTTCACAATGGGTGCATGTGAACACGTGGTCATTTCCACCATCATGCACCATCTTACGTCTCACACGCTCGGTGTGTGACTTATCTGCAATAATTTGCTCCTTTGTCTTTATTCCATTTCTGATGTTTGCCCTCCATGCAACACGTTCAGCGGCGACTTGCTCCCAATGTACATTATCAATACCTGTATCAATCATGTCCCGCTTTTACACATCTTTGTATCGTAGTAGAGGCCGACCCTGAGATCTCTTACCCATCTGTAATTCACCAAAAAATATGTTCTTTGGTATTCTACAATCATCCATCCTCCTAAGATGTCCTATATATCTAAGTCTACGAAGACTGAGCATGGAATAAACCGTCACACAACCTTATCCTTCCAATACTTCAGTATTTGTGACTTTGTCTTGCCATTTAATACCAAAAATTCTTCGCAGACACCGCATATGAAAGCTGGTTTAAACGTTTCTCTGGTGTGAGTAAATTGTCCAGACTTCACTACCATAACGAAGAGTACTAAGGACACGGGCTTGATAGACAAGGACTTTTGTTTTGGCAGTAAGCTTCCTGTTCTCCCAGACTCTTTTCTTAATCTGTTCATTGTTGTTGCTGCCTTACCAATCCAGATGTTGATTTCCTGATCTAAGGATAATTTGCTATTTACCACTGATCCTAGATATGTAAAATGGTCTACCATCTCTAGTTCGGCGTCGTCAATAAAGATTGATGGTACACCATGTGCATCTTGTGACATAATCTGTGTCTTCTTTTTGCTAATTGTTAAACCAAATTCAGAACAAGCATTGGAGAATGCAGATAGTAGACATTGTAATTCTTCCTCAGAGTGGGTCGTAACTGCAGCATCATCTGCGAAAAGCAACTCTCTGATCAATACCCTCCTAATTTTGGTCTTAGCCTTCAATCTCTGAGCATTGTAGAGGCCGCCACCTGAGCGTGAGTGAATGTATATACCACCATCCTGATCACGAAAGGCATATTTCAGTAGAAGTGAAAAGTATATTCCAAAGAGGGTGGGAGGTAGTACATAACCTTGCTTAACTCCATTATTGATTTCAAACGCTTCAGAAGATGCAAAATCAAACTTGATTATACCCTTCATGCCTGTGTGGAACGATTCCACAATGGACAGAACAGTTGGTGGGCAGCCAATCTTCTTTAATGCCTTGAACAATCCCTCACGACTGACCAAATCAAATGCCTTTGTGAGGTCGATGAAGGCAATAAACAATGGTTGATTCTGTTCGCGGCATTTTTCTTACATTTGTCGCAGTAAGAATATCATATCAATGGTAGACCGGTTCTGTCGAAAGCCGCACTGTGATTCAGGGTAGAATTGATCTCTTAGGACTTAAAGTCTGCG
>OY992891.1:95971488-96096488 GCA_963921405.1 Cepaea hortensis
TGGGCCCGGTGGACCACTGTGGGCAATAGCTCACAGTGAGACTAAGGATCCACTCCAAACAAGTGGGAGGCGGGGGAACCAGCTGGTCTGGGGTAACCGCCAAACCCACACACACAAAACATTGCCCTATGTAGTTATTGGGATGAAGATTGTTCTCTTCCAATCTGTTCGCCATATTTCCGGGAACGGGAAAGGGAGCTTATATGACTACTAATATGAATTAAATGAGATGCTCCCCGCCAGGAGCTGGGCGAAGCTGGGCCGGGTCGTCTTTTTTTTGGGAACGGGAACTGGAGCAGGGGCCGAATATGAATTAAATGAAACGCTCCCCGTCAGGGGCTGGGCGAAGCCGGGACGGGTCAGCTAGTGTGTTATAAATACCAGATACAGACAGTTATAGAAACATCAGCGTACAATCATATCATGTGTTATAAATGCCAGACACAGACAGTAATAGAAACATCGGCGTACAATCATATCATGTGTTATAAATACCAGACACAGACAGTAATAGAAACATCGGCGTACAATCATATCATGTGTTATAAATACCAGACACAGACAGTAATGGAAACATCGGCGTACAATCATATCATGTGTTATAAATACCAGACACAGACAGTAATAGAAACATCGGCGTACAATCATATCATGTGTTATAAATACCAGACACAGACTGTAATAGAAACATCGGCGTACAATCATATCATGTGTTATAAATACCAGACACAGACAGTAATAGAAACATCGGCGTACAATCATATCATGTGTTATAAATACCAGACACAGACAGTAATAGAAACATCGGCGTACAATCATATCATGTGTTATAAATACCAGACACAGACAGTAATGGAAACATCGGCGTACAATCATATCATGTGTTATAAATACCAGACACAGACTGTAATAGAAACATCGGCGTATAATCATATCATGTGTTATAAATACCAGACACAGACAGTAATAGAAACATCGGCGTACAATCATATCATGTGTTATAAATACCAGACACAGACAGTAATAGAAACAGTGCAATCGTTGTTATTTACTGTAGCAGTCCAATGAATTCACATCATGCGTCTCAGGAAACACATCTCTGTTGCTTCACACTTCTTCCTAATTTGTTTATTTACATTCCAAGATTCACTGCCATACAGCAAACCAAGTATATAGCACTTCAGCACTCTCATTCTTACATTCAATTATAGTGACTTAATGCATAATAAGAAAAAGAGTGTTGAGGGGATACATAGAGCCTGTTCTTTTGTATGGATGTGAAACTTGGACAATGTGCAGTCAAGCTGAAAAACATCTGATGGCTGCAGAAATGTGGTTTCTGAGGAAAATGCAAAGAATACCATGGACAGACAGAAAAACCAATGACCAAGTACTACAGGAGACAAATGAACATCGTAAACTGATTAGAGAAATTAGACGTAGACAGTCAAAATTTTTTGGTCATGTTATGAGAAGAAATGGATTGGAGAACTTAGTGACAACTGGCAAGATCGAGGGGAACAGACCAAGAGGAAGACCGAGAAGAAAATACCTGGATGGCTTGGCCACATGGCATGGACGAGACAGGAACACTGAGCTGATCCACGACACTGGTGATCGAGTGAAATGGCCTAGTCATGACCGCCCACGCTTTCCGGCATGGCACATGATTGATTGATTGAATGCATAATATACTCTTCATTTTCTGAAATGACACAAACTAGAAAGTAAGAAGAAATGTAGGGATATCACACATTACTGACTTTATAGAAAAACGAATAAATAAATGGTTAAGACATTTAATTAGAAGCAAGTTGAGTTGAGTTGAGTTAAGAACCGACATCACTGCACTCAGGACATTCCCATACGTGCTAAGTGCCCTCGTTCAACCATTTACTAGAGCGATCTACGTGAGAACACTGGGGTACAAGGCTAGATGACGACCCAGGAAGAGATTGCTGGATGGAGTAAAATGGACATTGAAGAAATCAAATGTGACGTTAGTACTTACAATAAGACATGCGAAATGCTGACAATTACACCTGTGTCCTCTCTGTGACATTTCACGGCAAAATCGGTACAGCGAAAGATGACAGAAGTAGTTGGTCTTTGAGTGCATACCTTTTAAGAGATGTGTGCAACGGGGATGTGTGATGTCTCCTAAAGGTGAATGATATGAGATGAGTCACCATTAGGCTTACTGCATAAATACTATTAGATATTCGGATGATACCACATTGATTGCAGATAATCAGCAGGATCTGCAACCTTTAGTAGATGCGGCTATTGTACACATTGAACAATTAGGGTTAAAATTACATTGTAAGAAGATACAGATTATGGTTGTCATATGGAATAAAGAAATACCACAGTGTGATATTATGGTAATAAATGGAAGAGGAGATTAACGTGGTTCAAGCTGGATTTAGACAAGGAAGAGGAACAAAAGATCACATATTCAACATGCGTTTAATAATAGAGAAGTGCAGAGAATTTAATGTAAACCTATTCTTATGTTTTGTGGATTACTCAAAGACATTTGACTGTGTACAACATCAGAAACTTTGGCATATCATGAGGTATATGGGCTGTCCATCAAATGTAGTACAACTCATAAATATGCTATATCAAGACCAACAAGCGGCGGTTAGAATAGATGGCGAGACATCAGATTGGTTTGACAATCAAGAAAGGAGTCCGTCAGGGCTGAGTGCTGTCACCCTATTTGTTTAACCTGTACACCGAAAGTATAATGAGAAATGTCAAAGATGATATAACGAGGGAGCCTTATGAAGCCCTAAATATCGGTGGTCATGAAATACCAGAGATTCGATATGCTGATGATAGTGGCACCTCACAGTCTTGACAGACCAAAGTATGTGAGTTGAAATTTGGCCAACACTCCATCAAAATGCCTGGGCAGAGCTTCAGAGAACATGTGGTGCTCAAACGACACGTTCCCTCTCTCGGTCTTGCCCTGCTTGATCCATAGGAATGAGTAACCAATACGCCTGGAACAAGGTAGGCTGCAGAAGCTGGCGGCTCAGCGTCAAATCTCCGAGACCTCACCTCCACGAGCAGGAGACGAGCGATGGCCAGACCCTAAACCCTTGGGATTTGACTTAGAGGTGTTCAGCCAATTCCCGCAGGTAAGAGTCGTCTACGCGCCAGGACCAGGGAGCACGTACACCTATCAAACGCAAGTGTCTGGACCTTGTAAGCTTGTATTACCGTCAGACTCCCCGCCTGATTCGTGCAACTCCCGCGACCAACGAGAGTAGGCCCGCCGGAGATATTGCTCGTCTGCTGCGAGCAAATCTCCCTGCCTGAAACTGTGCGGCTCTCGCGACCAACGAGAATAGGCCCGGTGGAGATGTTGCTCGTCTGTTGCGGACAAATCTCCACGACTGAATAAGTAAAGAGCCGATAAAAGTAGTGGTATTTCAATTGTGCTTGCGCTCCCACCTATGCTACACCCTTCATGTGTCTTCACAAATTGGGACTAGTGTGAAGCTCAACAGGGTCTTCTTTCCCCGCTGATTCTACCAAGCCCGTTCCCTTGGCTGTGGTTTCGCTAGATAGTAGATAGGGACAGTGGGAATCTCGTTAATCCATTCATGCGCGTCACTAATTCGATGACGAGGCATTTGGCTACCTTAAGAGAGTCATAACTGATGATGCAGTATTAATATCCACATCACAGAATGGTATACAAAACATAATAACCTCAAACCAAAGAAATAGTGAAATCACACATCTTAACATAACAAAAACAAAGATAATGCATACACATAATGAAAAATTTCGAATACCTTGGATCATTGATTACCAGCACTGGTGACACAATAAAAGAAATTAAACGACGACTATCAATTGCTCTTCAAAGACAATTGCTCTTTCGGTGCCACACACAAATTGGGTCCTGACCAAAAAGAAATTCATATCAGAAAATTGGAAGTAGGGGTGTGTCACAATAATACTTTTAAAATGATTAAAATGGAAGCAGATATTTTGTATTATATATCAAATTAAAGAGGATTGCACAAGAAACATTACATTGTTAATAATTAATTGATAGGTTAGAAATATTATGACAATAATGAGATGTTTTAATAATAACAATTGAAACTAAAGAGGTAAAAATTATTTTAAAATTTCACTTAGCAAGGCTGTATTTATAATCCACTGCAACTAATCCAGTTAAATTTGCTGAGAGCTGTAACACACACAACTTTTGTTCTATAATATCATAAGAACTGCACCACAACACCAATAAAACATAACTAATGCATAATATTTTGAAGCACACAATTTTTACACAAAATCGAAAATGCCAGTTACACACCACTCAGACAGTACCGAGAAGAAGAATATAAGCACTATTTTCTATTTAGTTATAATTATTATTCTTTTAAATGTAATTAGTTAAATACTCCTGAAATACTTTGTGATAGCAAAACAAATTTAGAGGCATAAATGTGCCCCATTATTGCATTCATAATTCGACATGCGCCATCATATTATTACATATTATGACGAACTTTCGCTTGCATTGTTTCGCTTGCAATCTAACTGACTAACTGAATACTGCACGTGAGGTAAGTTTTAAAATCTTTCACAAAGTCCTCGAAATCACTATAACTATAATATAAAATTGTTTAAAACGGTAATTTTATTAAAATATATGAGGTCCAAAACTAGAAGGTGTTGTCATTTCGAAGTTCAAATCAAAACAATGATTTCGAATCCAGAATCTAGTGCTTTTTAACGGCCACATATGGTTGTCAGCGGCATGCTTCAAACTGCGAAATATTTCTGTCTCAATTTTAAGTTACCGAAGTTAACTAAAAATTGCGGAAACATAAGAAAAGGGACAAATAAACCACTGTTTAAACTGTGGCGATTAAAGGACCCACGGGCGTCACTGTCGGTCAATTGTGACGATGTATGGGTGCATGGCAGAGAAAGAGTTAAACAACTGAATAAATTATGGAGTTGGACAGACAGAACTACAAAAATTAGATGTTTAAGAGGATGCATCTTTACCATTGCAAGATACGCCTGTGAGACCAGTACACTTACTAAACAAGCTGAACAGCTCATAAATGTTTTTGAATATAAATGTTAATAGAACGGTTCTAAGAATATCTTGGGTAAAGAAAAGAACAAATGCATCCATAATTCTAGAGCTGAATACTGAAGAGGGTTGCCTATTAAAGACGATAAAACAAAACAAAAATTGATATATTCTGGTCACTTGAATCGTCATGTGAGTTTGGAGAGAACAATAATGGAGGGGTATATGCATGAGAAGAAAGGAAGAGGACGGCTAAAGAGAAGATGCGTGAAGGATGTGGCGGATGATCTCCAAATAGGTGTATCGGACACGGGACATCTTGCTTGTGATCGAGAAGTTTTCTGGAAGTTGTTATTGGAACTAGGTTCTGCAAACGACATACTACTGAGTGAATGAATGCATGAATGAATGGCAAAGGTAGCCTTTCGCAAGATGAAAAACATTCTAAAAAATAACAAGGTTTCAACTGCAACGAGAAAAAGAGTGTTGAAGTGCTACATAGAACCTATACATGTGAATGGATTCAGTCAATCATGTGCCATGCCGGAAAGCGTGGGCAGTCATGACTCGCCACTTCACTCGATAACCATAATCGTGGATCAGCTCAGTGTTCCTGTCTCGACCATGCCATGTGGCCAAGCCATCCAGGTATTTACTTCTCGGTCTTCCCCTTGGTTTGTTCCCTTCGATCTTGCCAGTTGTCACTAAGTTCTCCAATCCATTTTTTCTCATAACATGTCCAAAGAATTGTGACTGTCTACGTCTAATTTATGTAATCAATTTACGATTTTCATTTGTCTCCGGTAGTACTTGGTAATTGGTTTTTTCTGTCTGTCCTTGGCACTCTTTGCATTTTCCTCAGAAACCACATATCTTCTACATTTCTGAAAATATTTTCACTGTTTAGAGAAAAACGATCTGGAGACATTACACATCCCTGCCTAACACCTCTCTTAATAGTCTGATAGTGTCCGTTTCATTATCAATCCTTATGGCAGCTTGTTGTTTCCAATATATGTTTTTTATAAGTCTAATGTCATTCCCATCAATTTGTAGATCAGACAATATATCAAATCTGTTCTGTACTTCTATTTTGAAGTTGTTTTGTATTTCCTTGTCGTTACTCAATGTACACAAATCATATTTAGTGTTTCCTGTTTTATACTTGACTTTCTTTAACTTTATCCTCAATGTTCCCGTTAGTAATCTGTGGTCACTATAACAATCAGCACTGGGAACTGTTTTTCTATTGCTAGCGCATTTCTAAATCTTCTGCTAATTAAAATGTAATCAATCTGGTTTCTTATCCTGCTATCAGGACTCTTCCATGTCCATAATCTTTTTGGGTGTTGCTTAAACCAGGTGTTTCCTACAATCATGTCCTGCTGTTTTGCCCACTCCACAAGTCTGCATCCTCTTTCATTTCTCTCTCCTAAACCATAGTTTCCTATTGTGTATCTATCACCTTGATTTCCTACGTTTTCATTGAATTCCCCTAGTATGATGTTTATTTCTGAATTTTGTAGACGTGGAAAATGAGTAGACAAGTTGACAATCATTTTTGGCAGTGGAAATGTAGTTTCCTAGGAAACTACAAATAATACCACTTTCAGAGAGAAAAACCAAGGACCAAGTCTTACAAGAAGCAAATGAAAATCGTACACTGAGTGGAGAAATTAGATGCAAACAGTCAACATTCGTTGGGCACGTTATAAGGAAAATAAAATAAACTGAAAAACTTGATGACAACTGTCATGATTGAGGGGAAAAGAATAAGGAGAAGGTAGTGAAGTAAATATCTAGATGGTTTGACCGCATGACATGGTCGAGATAAGATCAGTGTGCTGATCAACTACTCTGGCGTTCGTGTAAGTTGGCGACACATGGCACATGATGATGATGATGATATACTGTACATTTGCACGCCGCTTACTTCAGCTGCACGCGAAATCAGCACCAGTCTGTGCAGTAGTCATGTGACGTCATCTTGTATGTACAATTGGTCCTTGAACACACCAGGAGGCCAATCATCGGCATTTCCCTCATCCCTAGCTTCTGTGGTCAACATCTTCAAGTCGTCCTTCCAAACACTGCTCCAGCCTACTGTAGCTTCCTGTAAACAAACAAGGTAGGATATCACACGCAGTGCTGTGTGTTTGTTATATGCTAACACGGAAGGAATATTCTAGAAACAGAGGTGCTTTCTTTTATTTCTGCCTCTGCCTCTCTTTCCCGTTGTCACGATGTTCTCCAACGCCTCTCTTGTCATCAAATGACCAAACAAGCGGTTTGCCTCTTCCTTATTGGTGTATATAATATAATGTTTTAGTTTCATTAGTCTCTTTCAGGCAATCGTTGTTAGATACTTTGGCTGTCCAAGAATTTGCAACATTCGTCTCAGGAACCACATCTCTGTTGCTTCTAATTTCTTCCTAATTTGTTCATTTACTTTCCAAGATTCACTGCCATACAGCAAAACAAGTTCTATATAGCAGTTCAGCATATATTTGGTATTAATAATACGAGGTTCTACCGACACCCACGCTCGGCACCCATTATTAGAATAATGGCACTGTTAGCGACTGACGCTATATCGCGGGTTGATGACCCATTGGCTAGCCGCTACGTCACAATTGTCATGTTATTAGCGACCAGAACACCATTAGTTGAGGCACTCCCAATGGATAAGGCAAACTCTGTAATGTTGAGTTGAGTTGAGTTAAGAACCGACATCACTGCACTCAGGACAACTCTCTAATGACTTCCAATTAAGGAAGCTTAGGTCACGACTCAAGAGAGAACGCACGAACGAACGAACTTTATCTTCAAAGGGTAACAAATTTGTGCACACAGGCCCGTCTTACATTCATCCCTTCCAATCACTTATCTTTCGTTCATCAATAGTGCATAAAACATTCACATAGGAAATAAACATATCATATGTCATATGAATGTTGTAAACATAAACAATGCATATTACCACGTTATGAGACACATCCTCCACCCACCCAAACATCTCCCACACACCACACAACCCCCATACACACATCGCCCACAAACTCACACATACCCCCCCCCCCCCACCCACACACACACACACCAAGGCACACATACATTCCCACCCACCCATTCCTCACCGACACACATACCCCTCCCACACACATAACACCACCAATTCCATAACCCACACACACTCACCCACGCACATATGCTCCACCACCCACCCACACAACCCCAACCACCCAGCCAAAAACACATCCGCCAACAACACACACATCCCCCGCCAACCCAAACATCCCACTCCTACCCACACACACACATCCCCCACCCACCCACTAATCTCCTACTTACACACATCGCCCACCCACACAACCTCCCCCACCCACTAAAACATCCCGCACCCACCCAATACACCCCCCCCCCCCCCCATCGATCACCGAACCTACACACACTCACCCACCCACACATTCTACCACCCACCCACACATCCCCAAACCACACATCTCTTAACCACCAACACCCACATCCCATACCCATACCCATACATAACATCAACTACACACACACACGTCACACAAAGCGTCATTTAAAGCGAGATCAAGCGTCGTGTTTAAGGATGAACGAAACTGTATTTAAGCATGGATATGGCAAGGCGTGACGTTTGAGAGGGAAACTTGCGATGTGTTTACAATCAGTCGGCTACAGGCACTATATATTAACATCTGCATCATACAGCTGTTGCAGGAGACAAAGCCTATATGGGTTTGTCTGCAGTGCTTCAATACCAATTGTTACATCAATACATCAGTTGCCCTGTGTTTCATCCATCCATCATGTGCCATGCCAATAAGCGTGAGCGGTCATGTTTTGCCATCTCACTCGATCACCAGAGTCGTGGATCAGATCTGTGTTTCTGTCTCGACCATGCCACGTGGCCAATCCATCCAGGTATTTACTTCTCGGTCTTCCCTTTGGTCTGTTCCCTTAGATCTTGCCAGTTGAGTTGAGTTGTTGAGTTGAGTCAAGAACCGACATCACTGCACTCAGGACATTCTCACACGTGGTCAGTCCCCTCGTTCAACAGCCAGCGAAGAGTCATACTACTAATCGTTTCCACCGCTATCTGATTAAATGTTCTCCTGGTCTTCCCTCTCAGGCTTGAGATTCTTCCAGAACCCCTACCGATCCCCCAATCTCATTCTTTCCACATATGGGTTCTCATCAATCTGTTCCTCCGCCTTCTCCACCTTGTTGCCAGTTGTCACCAAGTTCTCCAATTCATTTCTTCTCATAACATGCCCAAATAAATTTGACTGTCTACGTCTAATGCATCTAACCAGTTTACGATCTTCATTTGGTTATTCAAGGACTTGTTCATTGGTTTTTCTGTCTGTCCATGGTATTCTTTGTATTTTCCTCAGAAATCACATTTCCACAGCCATCAGATGTTTTTCAGCTTGTCTGCTCATTGTCCACGCTTCTCATCCATGCAAAAGTACAGGTTTCTATGTAGCACTTCAACAATCATTTTCTCGTTTCAATTGATATCCTTTTATTGGTCAGTATGTTTTTCAACTTGCAAAAGGTTATCTTTGCCATGGCAATTCTTGTTCTAATTTATTTAAGGCATCTCCAATCAGATCAGAAAGTCGTGGCGTGCTGATGAGCGTAATCTAGCCTAGGAATCAACATACAGCTGAAAGATGCTGGTGTTGACCGCAATATCCTGAAACAGGATGGAAACGCGTGGAGAGAGATCTCCAATCAGATGTTATGTCTGTTTCAAGATAACTGCACTGATTCACTTGTTTAAGACTATTCCCATTTACTTGTATATTCATCATCATCATCATCATCATCTTCCACTTCTGCCGTCAAGCGTCGTGGGGAGGAATAATTTGCGTTCCAGCGCCCGGTGGACGGCACTGGATAGTGTCATTCCGTGAGGTTGTACAATGTCTCTGATGTCGTCAATCCATTTTCTTCTTGGACGTCCTCGTGGTCTCGTCGCAGATGATCTTTGATGTAAGGCCAGTGATGGTAGTTGTTGATGTTGCATTCTAATGACATGGCCAAACCACTTGATCTTCTGTCTGTCAATAAATGTGGCACAAGGTGTTGATCCCACAGTCTGTCTGATAGTAGCATTTCTTACTCGGTCTCGGATTGTTAAGTTGGCAGCTCTCCTCAGGCATCTCATTTCGCAGGTGTTGATTTTGCGAAGGTGTAATTTGGATAAAGTCCAGGTTTGAGATTGGTAGCATAGGGTTGGTGTGAATATGCTGTTTATTATCTGTCGTTTTGCGGACATGGGTATGTTTGGATGTTTCAGTAAGGGTGATAGTTGATATGTAAGTGCACTAGCTTTTTGACATCTGATGTCAATTTCTCTGTCCAATCTGCCATCTTCTGTGATCATACTTCCAAGGTATTTGAATTCTTTAACTTGTTTCAGAGGTGTGTTATTTATCTGTATATTTAGTGGGCCTGGCGATCTGCTAACTTGCATTACTTCGGTTTTGGCTGTGTTTATACTCATATTGTATCTGCTGCAGGTTGAACTCAGATTAGTAATATGATTTTGTAGTCTGCCCTCATCGCTGTAAAACAGGCACTGATCATCTGCAAATAGAAGTTCATTTATTCCCTGTGGGTCAGTTGTTTCATCTGGAGTAAAGAGTTCTAAATTTTCTGAATCTGGTCTGTCGAGACTTGCTTCTTTGGAAATTCTGTCCATGTAGATATTGAATAGCAGGGGAGAGAGCACACATCCCTGCCTCACTCCTGTATTGACTGTGAACATATCTGATATACCTTCCTGTGTTCTTACTGCACTTTGGCTCGAGTGGTACATGGCTATGATATTTTCTAGCAGTTGCCCTTCTATCCCATAGTCTTCAAGGATGGTCCATAATTTGTATCTGTCTACTCTATCAAAAGCCTTTTCCTGATCTACAAACACAATATTCTGCTGGTCACTATATTCAATAGTTTTTTCACAAATTTGTCTAAGTGTAAATAATGCATCAGTGCAACTTTTACCTTTCCGAAAACCGAATTGTGCTTTGCTTAACTGTTGTTCAACTATTGGTCTAGCTCTTTGTTCCAAAAGTTTTGCATACATTTTCCCTATATGGCTTAGGAGTGATATACCTCTGTATGTTTCGCACTCTCTCATATTGCCTTTCTTTTTCCATATTGGTACTATTATTGCCTGTTGCCAATCATCTGGGACTTTTCTTTCTTCCCATGCTATATTAAAAAGTCTTGTTAGCCATTTAACTCCTGTTTCCCCACAGGCCTGAATAGCTTCTGTGGTTATTCCATCTGGACCTGGTGATTTGTTCTTAGGACTTTTCTGTATAACTGCTTTGACTTCTGCAGGTATGAAATTTGGTTCTTGCTGTCCCTGGTGTTTAGGCACAAAAGTGAGGTTTCCTATGTTATGTGTGGGGTTAAGTAGTTCTTGAAAGTATTCTGCCCATCTTGCTAGTCTTTGTTGTGGATTAAATATTGGTATACCTCTTTCGCCGTTTATGATGGTGGTTGGGTTGTAACATGCATCTCTGTTTCTCATTGTGGTGACACGTTTATAAAATTCTCTTGGGCAGTCTTTGCTAAGGGTCGCCATCTGTTCACCATATATTCTCCAGGATTCATCTTTAGATGCTCTAATTGTTCGTTTGGCATTACGTCGTGCTATTCTATAAGTAATATAGTCCTGTTCGGATTTAGTTGTGATCCACTTTTTGAATGCTACCTTCTTTTTGAATATGCTATCTTTAACTTCGTTGTTCCACCAGGCTGTTCTTAATCTTTTGTCTTGCCCTACTTTCTTTGTTCCACATTTATTTTTCAGTGTGTCGAGCATGGCAGCCTTGAAACATGTCCATTCCTTATCTACGCTTGAGTGGTCATCAGGGATGTTCTTATGTAGGTTTTGGATTTCTTGATTGAATTCGTCTTTAACTGTATTTTCCTGCAGCCTCCTATAATTGATGACATGTGTTGTTACTTTTTTGTTTCTTATTCTCCTGTGTGATGAAATCTTTTTTATTATGACTGGTTTGTGATCAGTATCAACATCTGTATTTGGGAGTGCTCTTGAATCTAATAGTAGCCTTCTGTCTGATTTCCTAATTAGAATAAAGTCAATTTGGGATGCTTGGTTTATGTCATTCCATTTATACCAGGTTTTGGTGTGGCTACGACGATGTTGAAAAAAACTATTTGCTATTATTAGTCCATGTTCCGAACATATGTTGAGTAGATGTTGACCATTGCTGTTACAATCAGTCTCTGTGTCGCTGAATGGCCCCATGCAATCCTCCCACGGTGTTCTTCGTGTGCCTATTCGTCCGTTAAAATCACCCATCACAACTAGTTCATCTGTCTCCTTGACATTATTTAACGTGTCTGCAAGTTTATCAAAATATTCGTCTTTGTCTTCGTCGCTGTAAGTGTCATTACATGGGGCGTATGTTTGTATAAAAGTTGTTGTTCTGTTTCCTTCTTTGATCTGTACTAGTATTATCCTTTCTGATATAAATTTAGTGTTGATAATGGCTTTCGCTTTGTCTGGATGCAACAAAAAACCCACTCCATGTTTAGCTGTGGCTCGCTGATCGACGCCACTCCATATAAGGACGTAACCTTCATGTGTTTGTTTCGTGTTCTGCCCCTTTTTCCTAGTGTCTGCGAGTCCTAATAATTGAATATTTGATTGTTTCATAAACTCTACAAGAGCTGGTTCCTTATATCCTAGACCTGTAACATTCCAAGTTGCAAAAATCTCCTTTCTATTTGAAGTGTGTCGAAATTTAGCGGTTGTCGTCGTTAGTCGTTTGTTGTGACGCTTCGGTGTGTAGTTTCCGGCGTGAACGCTGATAGAGCTGCGTTTTTCTCTCAATTTCCTCCATAATTCGCGAGCAATAGTTCTTGAACAAATAAATTCCCTACCGGTTTGCTGGACCTGTCGTAGGTTCATCCTTATTTGAACAAATTGATGTTAAGAAACACGCACAGAACACATAATTAATCTCCGAATCGAGCGTCGCGGTTTACACCGCCATCTTGGAACACAAGAAAAAAGTCTTGTATATTACAACATGGTATTGTGTTATCAAGGTATAATCGTGATATCTTAGATAACCCAATACAAAAGTGTAATCATGATGTCTTCTCTTGGATAACCCAATATTAAATGTGTAATAGTGATATCTCTCTTAGATAACCCAATATAAAAGTGTAACCTGATATCTTCTTTTAGATGTAATGTTTTGCATATCCTTTACAGGACATTGGTGTCCACATCAGCATCCTTCAGCTGGTTGTTGATTTCTTGGCAAGATTACGCTCAATAGTTTGCCATTGTTTTCTGAGCGGCTGGCTCACATACAGCGTAAGTTACCGACGCGGTTAGAACCGCTACCGATTATTGCCATCGTCACGTTACTTACGAGAGTATACGGGATTACGGAGCAAGTCAGTTCACGGAGAGTTCATTCCAGTATACCATTTGTGTTGGTTATTAATGTTTATGCCCGCAACGCGAGTATGGACGCCCAGAAGTGGCAGTGCTTAAGTGGCATATTAGGTCACGAGAGAAATGTTATTTTCTGTGGCGACTTCAACGCTAAAGGCAGATCATGGGGAAATAGTTCCTCCAATACACAGGGGGAGGAGCTCGAGACTGCACTTGAAACCATTGACCTGGTTTGTATCAACAGCGGCTGTGTCACCAGGACAGCAAGCCGTCAAGGCGATGAGGTCAGTGCTATTGATCTGGCGCTGGTTTCACCTTCACTCACTACAGTGTGTAGATAGGGTATCCTAGGACACCACGGCAGCGACCACCACCCTTGCAGCATATTGGTGGAGAAAGGCAGAACCAGGCAGCACAAGCTAAAGGTAAAGACTTTCCAGTATGACAGTACAGGGCAAGATGTGGTGAGCAAAATAAGACGTGACAAGTGCAGAACGTTTCAGGGCAGGAAAAAAAGCTGCGTGCAGCCATCGTGGTTGAATTTCGAGGTGGAGAAGGCTTGGGTGGATAAGCGTAGTGCTGTAAGGAGATGGCAAAATGCCAAGAAGAACAGAGCTGGTCATCCTAGTCCCTGCATTCACTTAGAAAGAGAGATGCACACAAAAGTAAGCCATTAAAAAAAACTGGTCAAGGTGGTTAAAAGCGAAAAATGGGCAGAGGTGTGTCAAAGAGTAAGCACAGACAAGTCACTGAAATTGTTCTGGCGACTACATAAAAGCATGAGTGGTGTAGTCAAGAATAAGAGCATTTCTGACTTCCAAGGTGCTGACCTCATCTGGCAGAGGACTGACGAGGACAAGGGCAAAGCCCTCTTTGAACGCTATCTAGAGCAGAGCAACAAGACAGACATGGGAGGTCGGAATCTGGCCAAGGAGGTCACCTCAGACAGGTGCAAGGCCCAGAACACTTCGGATGAAGACACAGTGACAGTGAAAGAAATCAAGGCTGTGCTTCGACGATCACAAAACAGCGCTCCAGGGCCTGATGGCATAAGATACGACGACATCAATAGGTGTACCGATAACGAGCTAGAGAAACTAGCAGACATGTACAACAACAGTATAGGGAGTGCTAGCATCATGGAGGAGTGGTTACACAGCTATCTGATTCCCTTGACGAAGCCTGACAAAGACCACAAAAAAATTCATGGATATCGACTTATATCCATGCATAATACAATAGGCAAGCTGCTGGAGAAGGTAATTGCCAGGAAAATATCAAGCCAGCTAGAGAGGCAAGGTGTTTTGCCACCTACCCTTGGTGGGTACCGTCCAAAAAGAGATACCTGGACCAATGCAGCAGTTTTTGCCAATGATGTATATGAAGGTTTCCACTCAGGCATTGAAACCTTTGCTGCAGCGATTGATCTTGAGGACGCATACAGCAGAGTACCATTGGATTTTTTAATGCTTCAGCTTCTTGAACTAAAAGTAAGTCCATGCCTCATTAGTTGGATCGCTGCTGCCCTCTTCCAACGTAAAGTAGTTTTTAGATGTGGCAGTTGGACTTCGGAACCAACAACAATATATCCTGGCCTACCAAAGGGATCACCATTATCTCCGGTACTCTTCAACGCCTACACAGTGAGAATCACAAGTGAGCAGATCACTGGACCTGGCAGGACATTGTCATATGCCGATGATGTTTTAGTGTATCGTCAGGGTAAGGATAGAGAGCAAATTGCTGTGGAACTACAAACCGAACTCAATCGCATAAGTACTTGGTGTGATGAAGCTGGGGCAATGGTCAACCCAACAAAGGCAACAGTGACTTGGTTCTCGTTGAATAATCATATTGTCAGCACTCCAACACAAACTGTAAAGCTGTGTTCAGAGACGGTGGAAAGAACGCAGGCAATGAATTACCTGGGGATACGGTTTGATCGAAGCCTTGCTTATAATGAGCACATAGACCAGGTGATAACAAAGGCCAAGCGGGGTTTGGCTGCGATGCGGGTAATGGCGGCAGCAAACTGTGAGCAGCGCCATCTATGTCTTCTGTACGAGGGGCTGGTCATGTCTGTTTTGGAGTATGCAATGGCAATCCTGACTCTCAGCCGTAAGCAGATAGAAAGGATGGAAAGGATACAGAATGAAGCTAAGAGCATTATTCTTGGATGTACAAGAGATACAGCATGCAGCGCGATACGCTACCTTCTTGATTTTCCAACCATTGAAGAGAGAATACAAGGTTGCAGGGCACGCGCCTACCTCAGAGTTAGCGCAAACACACAACATCCACTGCATAGTGAAATTATGAAGGTGAAGGGCAGCAGGTTAAAAAGAGGACGGTCGTGGATGGGTCAAGCCGAAGACATTCTTCAACAGGTGTGTTCACTTGAGGACTTAGAACCTAGCGAGGAGTGGGTGCAAGATCCAACAGATTTCTGCACATCCTTTTCAGTTTGCATCCAACTAGATAGAAAATGCAGACAAGAAAATCCGGCTGCTGTGGAGGCTTAAGTACAAGCGTTGATTTTCGAGAATTCGCTAGACGGTGATGCTGTCATCTACACAGATGGGTCGGTCGTCCGACATGTGTGCTCATGGGCCTTTACGGCTCGGGCCGGAGGGAGAATTGTGAAGGAGGACTCTGGTGCTTTCACTGAAACCACAAGTAGCCTGACCATGGAAGTCAATGCAGTAAGTAAAGCAATAACATGGCTCGAGACACAAGACATTCACTAGGGCATGTTTCCTTAGCGACTCAATGAAAATGATCAAGAGGATAGAGGAAGAGTCGATCCGAAGAGAATGGTTGCTGCCTCTGGAGCGGTCTCGGCTGGCAAAGATTAGTTTCATCTTCGTGCAGGACATGCGGGAGTACAAGGAAATGAGCGGGCTAACAAGCACGTAGGTGAGGCTACTGTGGAAGGCAGACGCGCCATGGACCAGGCTGACATTCTGAATGCTCTACGAGAAGTAAGACTTTTGCGTGAACCAAGTGATGACTGTGAATCTACAACCATGGCCATACTGCGAGAACAGCAAATTAAAAGAGGAGTGGCCAAACAAGAACACTACGCAGGAAGCCAAATAAGATTGACCAACACAGAACTGGCGTCGTTAGCCGCTACACGCTGCGGGATTTGCTGAGGAGGGGATCCGAGCACTTATGGACTGAATGGTTCAATGTGCAATGAGGATGATCTGTATACTAACTAACTAACTAACTAACTAACTAACTAACTAACTAACTAACTAACTAACGGAGAAAGTCGCTAACTCCTCGGCCAGGGAGACTGGCTCTTTTAGATAACCCAACATAAATGTGTAACCTGATATTTTCCTTTGGATAACCCAATGCGAATATGTAACCTTGACATCTTCTCTTAGATAAACCAATATAAATGTGTAATCGTAATATCTTCAGTTAGACAACACGATATACATGTGTAATCATGATATCTTCTCTTTGCTATCTAAATGTAAAAGTGTAACCCTTATATCTTCTCTTAGATAGCCCAATGTAAGGTGTAATTGTGAAATCTTCTCTTAGAAAAGCCAATATAAATAACAAAATATAAATGTGTAATCGTTATATCTTCTTTTAGATTATTCAAAAATACAGTGTAATCGTGATATCTTTGCTTGGATACACCAATATGAAAGTGTAATCGTGATATCTTATCTTAGATAACCCAATATACAAGTGTAACCCTGATATCTTCTCTTTGCCATTCACATATAAACGTGTAACCCTGATATTTTCTCTTGGATAACGAAATATAAATGTGTAATCGTGACATCTTCGCTTAGATAGCGAAATATAAAAGTGTAATCATGATATGTTCTTCTAGATAACCCAATATAGAAGTGTAATCGTGATATCTGCTTCTAGATAACCCAATATAAAAGTTTAATCGTGATATCTTCTTTTAGATAACCCTATATAAAAATGCAACCGTGATATCTTCTTTTATATAACCCAATATAAAAGTGTAATTGTGCTATCTTCATTTAGACAATCTAATATAAATGTGTAATCATTATATCTTCTCTTAGATTACCCAATATAACAGTCAGGTTAATCGTGATACCGTCTCATAAATGAACAAATATACAAATGTAACCATCATATTCCAATTCCAGTTTTCAATAAAAAAAAAAAAGAAGCTATTCCAAATTCGATCTCGTTCAACCTGCCTCCACAGTGTTGGTTATTGTTGAGATCCGTGGTTTGTGTGGATTTTTAACCCTGTTGTTGTCTTGTGCGCTCTTACGAGTGAGTCCTACCTCAGACTGGTTACGTAAGCGTTTGTGTCTGTGACGTCAGCTGGAGGATTGGTCGGCGACTATCATTTGTGCCCGTCTCCTCTTGGGGTTTACTTTATAGTGAAGGCTCCTGGCTCGACTGGTTGCAGTCCTCATAAGGACATCTTAATTGGCCTTTTTTTGTCTCCTTTTTGTGTGTATTGTCTGTAGAAGCTTTTCGATGTTTTCATTTTCCTTCTTGCGCCTTTTTTCACTTTCGAGTTTGAGTTTCTTTTGCCTTTCGATTTCTTCCTCCGCTGTCAACCATGGGATTATCTCTCCGTCTTCTGTACAGTACGTGTAGCTGGGTCCGTCCTCAAAGTCATAGTGTGTATCTGGTATACTACCTGTTTCCTGAGTTTCTTGGGCATCTCTTTTTCTTTCTCTTCCCAGCGCCTTCTGAATTTCTGGTGCCTGAGATAATCCAATCTTGCCGATTCTAGGCATTCCTCCAAAGTAGGTCCCCGGGGCACTCCATGGCGTCGTCAGGGTGCTCAACTCGGTTTTCTTCATGTCTGGTGGGATGTTGGATTCTCCATGAGTGTCTTGGGCGTCGCAGTTTAGCTGTTGGTTTTATCTTGCGGCTCTGGCTTGGTTGTTTTGTTGGGTTTCATCTTGCGGCTTCTCTGTGGTCTCTTGCGAGGCTTCTGTTGGTTTATTTTGGATTGAATTCATTTCAGCTTTTAGCAGTTCTCTCTCTCTCTCTCTCTCTCTCTCTCTCTCTCTCTCTCTCTCTCTCTCTCTCTCTCTCTCTCTGATTTAATGGCTCGTAGGATTTCTTCGTTTTTCTTCTTCATCTCAGCCATTTGTTCCACTTTTTGCTTGAAGTTCTGCTGGATCTTCCTTATTTCCGCCAGCAGTTTTTCATTGTCGCTGGTCGGGATCGGCGTCAGCAGTGCCTTGACTTGCTTCTTCAGCTCGTCTATCTGGATTTGCAGTTGATCTCTCTCAGCTTGTGAAATACATGTGGCTGTCTCGCACCTCCTCATTGCTTCCTATAGACTTATATAAAACAAGCTTATAGCATAATCTGCCGCTCAGTTGTGGAACAAACTTCCACAAGAAATCAAAGACACCACCAATCATTATACATACATTCGCAACCTGTTTGAACACTACCTCAGTACAGACTACATGCCTCCCATAAAAAAGACAATAATAATGTTAAATTATCTCAAACGACAACAAGCCAAAAACATTCCCATATGTATGGCACGTTACACCTTCCTTAGGTATTTACAATACTCATGTTAAACATTGCTTCACTGAGAAATTTGTTATCGATTATTTTTCACGCGTTTTGATGCGTATTGTTCTTTTGTTGTCAAAAATTTGCTTTATAAGTGATGTTGAATGAAAGAATGTGTGAGAGGAAATAGAGTAGAAGGGTAGAATGTCAGACGGGCCTGCGTGCCCAATTCTTAACCTTTTGAAACTAAAGATTTTCGTTTGTTCGTTAGTTCGTTAGTTCCTTGTATGGTTTCTTTGTGGTAACGGCGATTTGTAAGACGTCTCTGTGTCTTTGGAGGTAGGGACAGCCCAAGTATCTTGCTCCATGCTTGCCCAAGCACTTTCTTTGGTTGTTGGGTGCTCGGAAGTCCGAGTCCAGCTTTGCCAGCGAACACTCCTTGAAGGCGTGATGATCTATAGATCTCTGTCTTACTGCGACATGTTGCTCTGCTGTGGCCGGTTCTCTGGCATCTTGAACATTGATTGACTCTTGGGATGAATCTCTCAGGCTGTTGCCTTTTCTTGTTGGTTGATAATATGGTCGGCATCTCGCTGCCCTCTGTCGTCACCACCGCCAATGTTGTTGGAATCTTGGAGTAGGTGAGGAGCCGCTCCGCCTTCAAGAATCGGATGTGGTGATTCTCTTCTTGTAGCTGCATCAGGATTTGTTCATCTGTCAGCTCCGCTTGGATACGCTTGACAACCCACTTGTTTGTCGGTGATTCGGTGTTTCCGACTCTGGTGTTTGTCTCCTCTTTCTGCTTCTCAGTATGTTTGGCTCTTGTTTGTGGTGAGATGTCGTCGTCCTTCCTCGTGGTAGCTTCGTTATAGGTTGCTTGATGCTATTGTTGTTTGCTGCAGCTTGCAGGTAGATTCGCTCCGCTCGTCTTCTTGTCGGCTTCCGCGTAGCATATCTTGGATGCCACGTGTCTTTTGGTGTTCTTGCAACGTGCCATCTTCCCCCGTATCAGGTTGCTTGACTTGTTAGCGCTGGCAGTTGCGAATGAACGAAGACGCACGACGACCATGATATCGTCTCTTTGCTATTTAAATATAAAAGTGTAACCCTGATATCTTCTCTTAGATAACCCAATATAAAAGTGTAACCCTGATATCTTCTCTTAGATAACCCAATTTACAAGTGTAACCTGATATCTTCTCTTAGATAACTCGATATAAATGTGTAATGGTAATATCTTCTCTCTGATAAACCAATATAAATGTGTATTGGTAATATCTTCTCTTGGATAACTCGATATAAATGTGTAATGGTAATATCTTCTCTCTGATAAACCAAAATAAATGTGTATTGGTAATATCTTCTCTTGGATAACTCGATATAAATGTTTAATAGTGATATCTTCTCTCTTCCCGCCCACACTTGGAGGATACAGACGCAACAAAGAGTCATGGCTGAATGCGGCGGTCTTTGCTCAAGATGTTTACGAAGGATTTCAGGTCAGAGAAGAGACATGTGCGGCCGCCATAGACTTAGAGGACGCATATAACAGAGTATCTTTCGAGCACTTGATGCAAACCCTCCTCAGACTGAAAGTGCACCCTCACCTTGTACGATGGATAGCTGCAGTTCTACTCCAAAGGAAGGTGGTGCTAAGATGCGGGAGTTGGTCTTCTGAGCCGATAACGATATGTCCAGGATTGCCGCAGGGTTCACCACTGTCACCAGTACTTTTCAACGTGTATACGGTGCCGATCACTGAACAACAGTTGGATGGGAGGGGTAGGACTCTATCATTCGTTGACGACATCCTCGTGTATCGACAGGGTCGAGATAGACAGGCGGTTGCCAACTATATGCAGGGCGAACTAGATCGAATTTCTTCATGGTGTGCTGATGCCGATGCCCTTGTCAACCCTGCAAAGGCAACGGTTACATGGTTCTCACTAAACAACCATATTGTGAAAACAGACCTGCCGGCAGTAAGAATGGATGGGAGCATTCTGAGTAGAACCCAGTCAATGACATATCTTGGCGTGAGGCTTGATCGTAGCCTGTCCTTCAGAGATCATGTCGATTATGTCATAACGAAGGCTCGAAAAGGTTTGGCAGCAATGAGAGTCATGGCGACTGCCAATATCGAGCAAAGACTGCTATTACTTCTGTTCCAAGGACTTGTGCTTTCACGCATCGAGTATGCCCTGGCCATCCTCACTGTCAGCCCTACACAGATTGGAAGACTTGAAAAGGTACAAAACGAAGCCATGCGCATCATTTTGGGCTGCACGAGAGACACCAGCTGTGTAGCAATGAGATACCTCCTTGACTTCCCGACAATGGAACACAGGATCAAGATCTGGAGAGCTCGTGCATACTTAAAAATAAGTGCAGATGAGCAGCACCCTCTGCATGACGCTGTATTCAGAGAAAAGGGTGACAGGCTAAAGAGGGGCAAATCATGGATGGGTCGGGCGGAAGATGTCGTCGGACAGGTCTGCAGTCTTACCAGTATCAACCCCGGCAAGGAATGGGTGCCGGTGCCTCCAGCTTTTAAGTGTACCTTCTCCTGCATTATCACACTCGACAGACGGTGCAGAGAGCAGAACCCTGCCGCTGTCAATGCAGAGGTTAACGCGCTCATCTATGATCACTCAGATAGCCCCGAAGTGCTCATCTATACAGATGGATCTGTTGTAAAGCAGCAGAGAAGTGCGTGGGCATTTACAGCCCGCTCAGCGGGCCGAACCGTTCAAGAATCCAGTGGTGCCCACTCCATGACCACGAGCAGCATGACGATGGAGGTGATGGCAGTTACACAGGCTTTCATATGGCTGGAATCACAGAATTATACCAACGTGTGTGTACTAAGTGATTCAATGAGCATGATTCAGAAGGTCGAAGCTGGATCTGTACGTAGACAGTGGACTGAGTCGCTGCGGAAGTCTGTTGTCCGCAAAGTCACTTTCATCTTCGTCCCGGGACATGCGGGAGTCGAGGGAAATGAACGAGCTGATAAATTGGCTGGCTCTGCACCCCCTGTAGATGGCCAGCCCATGGATCGTGCCGATGTTATTAACGCCCTTAAAGATATGGCGAGAACAGAGGATGTTGACGCTAGTGATTCCACATCGCTTTCCAGGATGAAAGACCTGGGAGTAAGAATCGGCACAGCCAGACGCGAGAGGTACATCGGGAAAACAAAGCGCCTCGTCAACCAACACAGAACTGGCACTATTAGCCACCGGACGCTGATGCATATGCTGGGGGGAGGATCTGAGCACCTATGGACATGTCCGGAGTGCAACGAAGATACCCCAACTGATAACTAACATAACTAACTAACATCTTCTCTCTGATAAACCAACATAAATGTATAATGGTAATATCTTCTCTTGGATAACTCGATATAAATGTGTAATGGTAATATCTTCTCTCTAATAAACCAATATAAATGTGTAATGGTAATATCGTCTCTCTGATAAACCAATATAAATATGTAATAGTGATAAACCAATATAAATGTGTAATAGTTATATCTTTTCTGTAATAAACCGATATAAATGTGTAATGGTAATATCTTCTCTCTGATAAACCAATATAAATGTGTAATGATAATATCTTCTCTTCCCTATTGGTAATACGGAAAAAGACATAACACTCATAAAAATCATACTGGGCACGGATGAAGGCAAGCGAGCAAGAGGTAGACAACGATACAAATGAGAAGATACTATCAAAAGATGAGCGAACATCACTCTAATATAATGTACAATCAAGGCGAGAGACAGTGTTAGATATCCATTGCAGCCATCCTAAACTGTGGAGATGACACCTGATTGATTGATTGATTGATTGATTGATTGATTGATTGATTGATGCATTATCTTAGATAACCCAATATAAAAGCGTAATGGTGATGTTTTCTCTCAGATAACCCAAACCCAGAATCGACAATGGCGGACCCTAATTCCAGCTACGTAGATCCTAGAATACCACAGTTTATAGACAAAGAAACAGGCATCTCGTACGAAGACTACCCGGTAGTAATTCGACCAATGAAGCGACCGGAAGTCGCGGTAGTGGAGCGAGAAGAACCGGAAAATTTTCGCATCTTCTCCCCCATGCAAACTATCCCTGAATTCCCATCCGTGCAGCCGGCTGACCCCTCGGCCGATGTGTCATTTCATCAAGACGACCGCTTCCAATCTCAGTTCGTGATGGGTTTGAACACCTATAGCTTTGATTCGTTTATTCGACAGAAGGAGAAGGCTCTCATCTTCTTTTATCATCTCCAGAAGAATCAGAACCGCCTGGTTGAAGACGAGTTTTCTAAAGTAAGTTTATGGTGTGCATTATTACTATCACGTTCATTATCATTATCATCATCAAAACTATCATCATCGTTTTTATCATCTTCATCACTATCATTATCATCAGCTTCGTCATTAGCGGCTTTTCAAAAACACAGGACTAATGTGAAATCCAGCAGAGTCTAGTGGAATCTTGATATGTATGAAGTTCACAAACATGCACTCTCCCGTTGTTTATGCTTCACTTCGACACCGTAAGATACAAGAGAAACAAGATGCGGTGATGGACGGGCACTCTCCCGTTGTTTATGCTTCACTTCGACACCGTAAGATACAAGAGAAACAAGATGCGGTGATGGACGGGCACTCTCCCGTTGTTTATGCTTCACCTCGACACCGCAAGGTACAAGAGAAACAAGATTTAAAGTCGCTATAAAGTCGACAGGGTCGACTTCATTGCACCGGAATTTATCCCATGTGGCTCGGTCTTTTTCCGCAGCGCGGAAAGCGTCGCACAAAGCAAGAACTCCGTAGCTCTAGCGACGACCCACAAGAGTCTCCGAAAAATTTCATTTGTGAACCGAAGGACACGTCACGGAATCGAACCCACAACCTTCGGAGCCCGAGTCAAACGGCTTGACTACTTCGCCACAGAGACCTTCCAGAGAGGAACAAGATGAGATGATGAAGATGAGTGGCTATCCATCCAACATTCCGCAGACCTGTTGTCCCCGGCTCAGTGTCGTATTCCGATGTAGGCATGTGTTCTTCTGCCGCTGTGTTCGCAGACAAGGTTCCTTTCCCTAACACGCTACTATTTCTGACCAAGTTTATTGTCTGTGCTCAGAAATTTAACAATTTCGAGTCTGTATCATTTGAGCCCAAAAATAAAATTTTCTTCTTCAGTGATTGCGAAATAGTGGCAGACTGACATCCATTTGCTGCCAACAGGAAGTGGCATGTCCTCACACTTGTACTGTCACTAGCTGTCTCGTGTGTGCCAGAGAATCTTGATACTATTTAGTCTCTACATTCCTATTGCCAGCTTGCACTTAGCTGTTGTTGAACAAAGGCTCAGTATTGTTGAATGTAGAGAGGAGATATTCAATGTTTTCAGTTTCTTCATTGCTGATAGTATTCTTATCGTGACCAATTTAATGTTTCGTCAGGTACTCTGACAGTGTCTTATTTATCAAGATAGAAGAATTCAGCTAAGTTGGTCAAACCTGATCTGAACCTTATATAATTCTTGATGCTCTACACTTTCTGATTTTGAACACTGTTGAGGGTTTGAGTGTAGCCTATGAAGCAGCTATGAAGGTCTACGTTGTGCTCTCTTCATTTTTCAAAGATGGTTCTCATGTTGGAGATATTAGTCTATGAAACAACACACAGCGAGATTTACTGAGGAGGGAATTAATTTCTCAATGATGGTTCGCATGTTGGAGATATTAGTCTATGAAAAAACACACAGCGAGATTTACTGAAAATGGGATTCATTTCTTAAAGATGGTTCTTATGTTTAAAATATTAGTCTGTGAAACAACACGCAGCGAGATTTACTGAGGAGGGGATTCATTTCTTAAAGATGGTTCTTATGTTTAAAATATTAGTCTGTGAAACAACACGCAGCAATATTTACTAAGGAGGGGATTCATTTCTTAAAGATGGTTCTCATGTTGAAGATATTAGTCTATGAAACAACACGCAGCGAGATTTACTGACGAGGGGATCCGAGCACTTATGGACTGAATGTTTCGATGTGCAATGCGGATGATCTGTCGACTGAATAACTAATTGAAATATAGCTTGGACTGATGTAAATTGGAGTATTCTTTAACAAGGGAAACGGTACAATTATCTCGGAACAGTTCATAACATCTGATGAGATATGCCTTGAAGAGATTGAATTAATTGTGTATGGATGTGAAACGTGGACAATGAGCAAACAAGCTAAAGAACATCTGATGGCTGTGGAAATGTAGTTTCTGATGAGAATGCAAAGAATACCATGGACAGACAGAAAAACCAATGACCACGTCCTACAAGAAACAAATAAAATTCGTACACTCATTATAGAAATTAGACATAGACAGTATTTTTGGGGGGAGGGGGTGTGGGGGGGGGGGATACCCCAGATAGACATTGTTATGAGAAGAATTAATATGGAGAAGACAAAAACACTGAACTGATCCACGACAGTGGTGATCGAGTGATATGGCGAATCGTGATCGCCTCAGGCTTAGCGGCATGGCACAAGATGGGTGGATGGATGGATGGATGGATGAATGGATGGATGTATATCCACTCCCCGAGCTTTGTCCAGTTCCTCAAATCACTCCCGTCTTAGCCAGTATTTCCAAATATGGATACTCAATCTCTTCCGTTACACTATCCACCAGATCTCAGAGAGACATGACTGTATGACGTGGAGCATCACGTAGCTCTCCGTCTAGAGTAGAAGCAGCAGCTGACATAACATGGCAGACAGTCCAATATATGCTCGAAATGGCCGTGCTGTCCAATGATGCTGGCCATACGAGCCAAAACATGCCAGGTCCCACTTTGCGAAGCATTCTCTGTGAGTCCGTTACAACAAAATCGAGTCTGGTTGTGCTCTCCCCCCCCCCCCCCCCCAACCGTCCGAAGACTACAGTCGCCGCCTTACATTCCATTCTTATGTTAGATTTTGTGGTATCGTATGTCAAAAAGAGAGATGAGGAAGAGAGCGTGAGAACATTTTTGACAGTCTTGTGTCCTGGCATGTAAGGGAGCCAATACACGAGTTGATCCACGTCATTAGTTAGTTAATTAGATAGTCGAGGTTCTAACTTCACGGCAACGGGTCGTCCCCATTTTGCTCCATTCCTGTGCCAGTGAATATCACACAAAATGGCCCCCACTGTCCAATTTGAAAAATAGAATAGACAGGAGTCTCGGCAAGCCAACATCCCGCACAGGTACACTGTGCATAATGCCGCCGCCAGAATGCCAACACAAAAGTCATCCACGGAAACGACATTTTATCGTTGATGGAATCGGCAGTCACCAGAAAGACCTCATTGACCCAGGTTTTCTCACATGGCTCTGTCTCTATCCGCAGAGCGACTCTCCGAAAGCGTCGCATAAAGCACGAACTCCGCAGCTCCAGCGCCGACTCCCAGGAATCTCCTAACAAATGCACTCGTGAACCGAAAAGGCAAATCAGTCAATTCAGCAACAGCCGGTAGCCATTGTTCCGAACATGCAGGTCACTGTACAAACAAAAGCGGACATGTAAAAGCATTCCACGTGAATATTACAGCTCACATAGTCGTGCCACGCACTCACTCAGTAGCATGTCGACGGAGCCATATAGTACCAGTCCAACATGAGGAAAATGCGAAATGCAAACCGCAGCCACAAAGATAAATACTCCATAGGCCTTAGCGGTTCAATGCCTAACCGCCATGCTGGGGACTGGAAGTCCTGATTCATGTCATTGGAGATCGCAATGTGTGGAAAAGCATGATTATTCACACAGGCTTCTAAGGCACTAGAGGATGATGACGTCAAAGTGCCCTTTTTGTAAACTGTGTTAATTAACCTTTGCTATAAACCCCACCTACCTGTGTTACCTCTTACACAGAAAAATTCAAAAGTCGCTTAAAAGCCGACAGGGTCGACTTCATTGCATTTTTATCCCATAAGGCTCGGTCGCTTTCCGCAGCCGATTTGGGAGGACTGATAAAACGATTGAATAAGTGCATCAATGTTGGTGGAAATTATGTTGAGATATAAAGGGACAATGTATGTATAAAACTAAACTGGTTTCAAGTTATCGTAGTTAGTTAATTTTCTACAGCCATTTTTGACTTACTTATTGACTTACCCTGACATGTCCCTCACCGTGACAAGCAAACAGCCCAGACGTCGACTGGGCCCATGACATTACCATCGGAGTTCCTTATCAACTTCGCTAGCTCACTCGTCACTGCAACGATTCCCTGATGCTGTCTGATGATAGACTCAGATATGCGACATTGAAACATATTTCGACGTTAACTTTACACTTAAATCGATGTATTTCCAGAAACATGATATTAAACATATGTCTTGTTGTCTGTCGGCCTGGAGATGGATGTACAGATGCAATTCGTAATCTTGCATACCACGTACGAAACACAGCTGCGGACTATTTGGCAGCAGACCACCTTGCGTTGGTTTCCATACAATGGTATGTGTGCCAGTCGTTCAGAAATTAATGCCAAACTAGTGAACGTAATCTTGCCAAGAAATCACAAACAGCCAAGAGATGCTGGGTCTGATTGCAATGTCCTATAAAGGATATGCAACTAACGTTTGTTTAACTCATGTTTCGCCAGGCTGCTGACACAATTATCAACTTCAAATACGGCTTCGGCGCCATCGACTGCTTCTATGACGCTTGGCTGTGTGGCCGAGAAGGAACCATGAGGAAGTCTCCCATGTTTAAACTCTACTCCAACGGGTATGAACTGAGCAGGATACACTACTCCCCAGAGTTCAACGCCAACCAGATGCACATGCTGATGAAGATGACCCCGATACTCAACCAGCCTCGGGTGGAAATGGGCAAGCAGCTGAAGATAGAAGCAGAAGCCGCAGCAGCACAATGCAAACCGCCTAAAAAGAACTTATTTGGCTTCATACGTAAAAAATAGATCCTGGTTGAAACCAACTGGACATTGAAGAGACATTTGTGTGTGTTGACTCTACCAACGAAACGACAGAGAAATGGTTCTTATGACAATGACAAGACACTGTGAGCATCCTGTGTGAAGAAACAACGAAAAAGATGCAGTAAGCAATAGAAGCACGCGAAAGATAAACTCTCCGTACACAACAGTCCATTAAATGCAAAAGGGAAATGCATAAGTAAATATTTGAAGAAAACAACGTGTATTAGTTTCTTTCTCGCTGCGTACGGTTGTTTATTTTCCCCCAATCTGTTGACTTTATTGCCTTTGATATGTGTGTAGATTACATGTTGGTAACAATTTAATAACAACATAACTTTCTGTTAGCCCCGAATGTTGGAAGGGACTCACAAATAATTGTGCCCACGGCTTCTGGCGGAGGGGAGCAACTGGGAGTGTACAAACCTTACCTTAGTGCGAGGAAATGCAACAATCAGCCTAAATGTCAATGCAAGGCAGACCAGGCCCTAAGCTTTGGTCAGCAACTGGTCTAGGATCGATGTTCCGACACGCAGACATTTGGAGAATTGCTTTGCAGATCCGGCAACTTTTGCAGCTTAATTTTGTTTTCCAGATGTATTGGTGTTACCTTTCCTCTGGAGTAAACTAGGCAGGCTGAGATAGGGATCGCGCTGCATGGGCAACATATTGTCTCTACAGTTTAGCTCAGGCTTTGTGTTATGGAGAGATATATCTCCATGCCTGGTCCCCGCCATGGGTTGTGGTTATTATACCGTTATTGAAGCACATAGTAACAAACTGTCGTCTTACCAGGCGGCATGGTGCCAGAAACAGAGATAAAGATAATTACAAAGCAACAAATATCTTCTCAAATGTAACATTAGAGTGAATGGAACCACTTCAGCTGGTGTATTTAAGAACATGGGTAGTATAATAACTGCAGATGGATGTTGTATTAGGGAAACTAAAAGCAAACTTGCTGGAAGCAAAGGCAGCACTCACAAGATGAGGGATAGTTTCTGCAATCTTTCTCAGTCGATGTGAGCACAAGTGTTGTTAATAGGTGCAGCGGGGGCAATACTGACATACGGATGCAAATCATTGACAAAAAGAATAGTTAGGAATTATTTGGAAGCTGCGTAAATGTGGTTTTATAGACGAATGATGATATCATCATCATCATCATCATCATCATCATCATCATCATCATCATCATCATCATCATCATCGTCATCATCATCATCACCATGTGCGATGCCGGAAAGCGTGGGCGTTCATGTTTTGCCATCTCATTCGATAACCAGAATGGTGGATCAGGTCAGTGTACTTGTCTCGACCATACACAGTGGCCAAGTCATCCAGGTATTTACTTCTCTGAGAACACCGAGGAGGGATGGTTAGAAAAAAAGAATGAAGCCATCTTAAAAGAAATTAAGTCACAAAGAGAGAGGTGGGAGAGATAAATAGAGAGAGAGAGAGAGAGAGCGAGAGAGAGAGAGAGAGAGAGAGAGAGAGAGAGAGAGAGAGAGAGAGAGAGAGAGAGGAAGAGAGTTTCTTCAGAACAAGCTTTGGTTATGTCTTGATAAAGGCAAAGCTGGAGTATGTCTTAGAAAGTTGGACTGGGGCAGAAGCAGGGGTGAACCAACAGAGACGATACTGGACAATATGGCTTCATGGCATATGGGAACATCAGTATCTGAAATGACTGGACATATCTGAGACAGAAGGCTCTGGACAAACATGATCACCAACGCCACACGGCATGAACTTTAAGACGATTGGTAGTACGCCAGACAAAGACTGTGGGTAGACATGATCACCAACGCCACACGCATAAACTGTAAGAAGAACTAAAAATGCATTCATTGTAGCATCCAAGGCCCAAATGCAAGGTTAAATACGTAACCACTTTTGCGCACCCTTAGCAAACGACGAGCTCAGGCGTGAAGACCTAGTCTGACAGCGTTCATGACATTATGATGCATAGTTTACACTCAAATATGCTTTATGAACAGGCAGAACGAGGCCTTTTCGGCTGTAGTAGTAGTAGTAGTAGTAGTAGTAGTAGTAGTAGTAGTAGTAGTAGTAGTAGTAGTAGTAGTAGTAGTAGTAGTAGTAGTAGTAGTAGTAGTAGTAGTAGTAGTAGTAGTAGTAGTAGTAGTAGTAGTAGTAGTAGTAGTAGTAGTAGTAGTAGTAGTAGTAGTAGTAGTAGTAGTAGTAGTAGTAGTAGTAGTAGTAGTAGTAGTAGTAGTAGTAGTAGTAGTAGTAGTAGTAGTAGTAGTAGTAGTAGTAGTAGTAGTAGTAGTAGTAGTAGTAGTAGTAGTAGTAGTAGTAGTAGTAGTAGTAGTAGTAGTAGTAGTAGTAGTAGTAGTAGTAGTAGTAGTAGTAGTAGTAGTAGTAGTAGTAGTAGTAGTAGTAGTAGTAGTAGTAGTAGTAGTAGTAGTAGTAGTAGTAGTAGTAGTAGTAGTAGTAGTAGTAGTAGTAGTAGTAGTAGTAGTAGTAGTAGTAGTAGTAGTAGTAGTAGTAGTAGTAGTAGTAGTAGTAGTAGTAGTAGTAGTAGTAGTAGTAGTAGTAGTAGTAGTAGTAGTAGTAGTAGTAGTAGTAGTAGTAGTAGTAGTAGTAGTAGTAGTAGTAGTAGTAGTAGTAGTAGTAGTAGTAGTAGTAGTAGTAGTAGTAGTAGTAGTAGTAGTAGTAGTAGTAGTAGTAGTAGTAGTAGTAGTAGTAGTAGTAGTAGTAGTAGTAGTAGTAGTAGTAGTAGTAGTAGTAGTAGTAGTAGTAGTAGTAGTAGTAGTAGTAGTAGTAGTAGTAGTAGTAGTAGTAGTAGTAGTAGTAGTAGTAGTAGTAGTAGTAGTAGTAGTAGTAGTAGTAGTAGTAGTAGTAGTAGTAGTAGTAGTAGTAGTAGTAGTAGTAGTAGTAGTAGTAGTAGTAGTAGTAGTAGTAGTAGTAGTAGTAGTAGTAGTAGTAGTAGTAGTAGTAGTAGTAGTAGTAGTAGTAGTAGTAGTAGTAGTAGTAGTAGTAGTAGTAGTAGTAGTAGTAGTAGTAGTAGTAGTAGTAGTAGTAGTAGTAGTAGTAGTAGTAGTAGTAGTAGTAGTAGTAGTAGTAGTAGTAGTAGTAGTAGTAGTAGTAGTAGTAGTAGTAGTAGTAGTAGTAGTAGTAGTAGTAGTAGTAGTAGTAGTAGTAGTAGTAGTAGTAGTAGTAGTAGTAGTAGTAGTAGTAGTAGTAGTAGTAGTAGTAGTAGTAGTAGTAGTAGTAGTAGTAGTAGTAGTAGTAGTAGTAGTAGTAGTAGTAGTAGTAGTAGTAGTAGTAGTAGTAGTAGTAGTAGTAGTAGTAGTAGTAGTAGTAGTAGTAGTAGTAGTAGTAGTAGTAGTAGTAGTAGTAGTAGTAGTAGTAGTAGTAGTAGTAGTAGTAGTAGTAGTAGTAGTAGTAGTAGTAGTAGTAGTAGTAGTAGTAGTAGTAGTAGTAGTAGTAGTAGTAGTAGTAGTAGTAGTAGTAGTAGTAGTAGTAGTAGTAGTAGTAGTAGTAGTAGTAGTAGTAGTAGTAGTAGTAGTAGTAGTAGTAGTAGTAGTAGTAGTAGTAGTAGTAGTAGTAGTAGTAGTAGTAGTAGTAGTAGTAGTAGTAGTAGTAGTAGTAGTAGTAGTAGTAGTAGTAGTAGTAGTAGTAGTAGTAGTAGTAGTAGTAGTAGTAGTAGTAGTAGTAGTAGTAGTAGTAGTAGTAGTAGTAGTAGTAGTAGTAGTAGTAGTAGTAGTAGTAGTAGTAGTAGTAGTAGTAGTAGTAGTAGTAGTAGTAGTAGTAGTAGTAGTAGTAGTAGTAGTAGTAGTAGTAGTAGTAGTAGTAGTAGTAGTAGTAGTAGTAGTAGTAGTAGTAGTAGTAGTAGTAGTAGTAGTAGTAGTAGTAGTAGTAGTAGTAGTAGTAGTAGTAGTAGTAGTAGTAGTAGTAGTAGTAGTAGTAGTAGTAGTAGTAGTAGTAGTAGTAGTAGTAGTAGTAGTAGTAGTAGTAGTAGTAGTAGTAGTAGTAGTAGTAGTAGTAGTAGTAGTAGTAGTAGTAGTAGTAGTAGTAGTAGTAGTAGTAGTAGTAGTAGTAGTAGTAGTAGTAGTAGTAGTAGTAGTAGTAGTAGTAGTAGTAGTAGTAGTAGTAGTAGTAGTAGTAGTAGTAGTAGTAGTAGTAGTAGTAGTAGTAGTAGTAGTAGTAGTAGTAGTAGTAGTAGTAGTAGTAGTAGTAGTAGTAGTAGTAGTAGTAGTAGTAGTAGTAGTAGTAGTAGTAGTAGTAGTAGTAGTAGTAGTAGTAGTAGTAGTAGTAGTAGTAGTAGTAGTAGTAGTAGTAGTAGTAGTAGTAGTAGTAGTAGTAGTAGTAGTAGTAGTAGTAGTAGTAGTAGTAGTAGTAGTAGTAGTAGTAGTAGTAGTAGTAGTAGTAGTAGTAGTAGTAGTAGTAGTAGTAGTAGTAGTAGTAGTAGTAGTAGTAGTAGTAGTAGTAGTAGTAGTAGTAGTAGTAGTAGTAGTAGTAGTAGTAGTAGTAGTAGTAGTAGTAGTAGTAGTAGTAGTAGTAGTAGTAGTAGTAGTAGTAGTAGTAGTAGTAGTAGTAGTAGTAGTAGTAGTAGTAGTAGTAGTAGTAGTAGTAGTAGTAGTAGTAGTAGTAGTAGTAGTAGTAGTAGTAGTAGTAGTAGTAGTAGTAGTAGTAGTAGTAGTAGTAGTAGTAGTTAGTTAGTTAGTTAGTTAGTTAGTTAGTTAGTTAGTTAGTTAGTTAGTTAGTTAGTTAGTTAGTTAGTTAGTTAGTTAGTTAGTTAGTTAGTTAGTTAGTTAGTTAGTTAGTTAGTTAGTTAGTTAGTTAGTTAGTTAGTTAGTTAGTTAGTTAGTTAGTTAGTTAGTTAGTTAGTTAGTTAGTTAGTTAGTTAGTTAGTTAGTTAGTTAGTTAGTTAGTTAGTTAGTTAGTTAGTTAGTTAGTTAGTTAGTTAGTTAGTTAGTTAGTTAGTTAGTTAGTTAGTTAGTTAGTTAGTTAGTTAGTTAGTTAGTTAGTTAGTTAGTTAGTTAGTTAGTTAGTTAGTTAGTTAGTTAGTTAGTTAGTTAGTTAGTTAGTTAGTTAGTTAGTTAGTTAGTTAGTTAGTTAGTTAGTTAGTTAGTTAGTTAGTTAGTTAGTTAGTTAGTTAGTTAGTTAGTTAGTTAGTTAGTTAGTTAGTTAGTTAGTTAGTTAGTTAGTTAGTTAGTTAGTTAGTTAGTTAGTTAGTTAGTTAGTTAGTTAGTTAGTTAGTTAGTTAGTTAGTTAGTTAGTTAGTTAGTTAGTTAGTTAGTTAGTTAGTTAGTTAGTTAGTTAGTTAGTTAGTTAGTTAGTTAGTTAGTTAGTTAGTTAGTTAGTTAGTTAGTTAGTTAGTTAGTTAGTTAGTTAGTTAGTTAGTTAGTTAGTTAGTTAGTTAGTTAGTTAGTTAGTTAGTTAGTTAGTTAGTTAGTTAGTTAGTTAGTTAGTTAGTTAGTTAGTTAGTTAGTTAGTTAGTTAGTTAGTTAGTTAGTTAGTTAGTTAGTTAGTTAGTTAGTTAGTTAGTTAGTTAGTTAGTTAGTTAGTTAGTTAGTTAGTTAGTTAGTTAGTTAGTTAGTTAGTTAGTTAGTTAGTTAGTTAGTTAGTTAGTTAGTTAGTTAGTTAGTTAGTTAGTTAGTTAGTTAGTTAGTTAGTTAGTTAGTTAGTTAGTTAGTTAGTTAGTTAGTTAGTTAGTTAGTTAGTTAGTTAGTTAGTTAGTTAGTTAGTTAGTTAGTTAGTTAGTTAGTTAGTTAGTTAGTTAGTTAGTTAGTTAGTTAGTTAGTTAGTTAGTTAGTTAGTTAGTTAGTTAGTTAGTTAGTTAGTTAGTTAGTTAGTTAGTTAGTTAGTTAGTTAGTTAGTTAGTTAGTTAGTTAGTTAGTTAGTTAGTTAGTTAGTTAGTTAGTTAGTTAGTTAGTTAGTTAGTTAGTTAGTTAGTTAGTTAGTTAGTTAGTTAGTTAGTTAGTTAGTTAGTTAGTTAGTTAGTTAGTTAGTTAGTTAGTTAGTTAGTTAGTTAGTTAGTTAGTTAGTTAGTTAGTTAGTTAGTTAGTTAGTTAGTTAGTTAGTTAGTTAGTTAGTTAGTTAGTTAGTTAGTTAGTTAGTTAGTTAGTTAGTTAGTTAGTTAGTTAGTTAGTTAGTTAGTTAGTTAGTTAGTTAGTTAGTTAGTTAGTTAGTTAGTTAGTTAGTTAGTTAGTTAGTTAGTTAGTTAGTTAGTTAGTTAGTTAGTTAGTTAGTTAGTTAGTTAGTTAGTTAGTTAGTTAGTTAGTTAGTTAGTTAGTTAGTTAGTTAGTTAGTTAGTTAGTTAGTTAGTTAGTTAGTTAGTTAGTTAGTTAGTTAGTTAGTTAGTTAGTTAGTTAGTTAGTTAGTTAGTTAGTTAGTTAGTTAGTTAGTTAGTTAGTTAGTTAGTTAGTTAGTTAGTTAGTTAGTTAGTTAGTTAGTTAGTTAGTTAGTTAGTTAGTTAGTTAGTTAGTTAGTTAGTTAGTTAGTTAGTTAGTTAGTTAGTTAGTTAGTTAGTTAGTTAGTTAGTTAGTTAGTTAGTTAGTTAGTTAGTTAGTTAGTTAGTTAGTTAGTTAGTTAGTTAGTTAGTTAGTTAGTTAGTTAGTTAGTTAGTTAGTTAGTTAGTTAGTTAGTTAGTTAGTTAGTTAGTTAGTTAGTTAGTTAGTTAGTTAGTTAGTTAGTTAGTTAGTTAGTTAGTTAGTTAGTTAGTTAGTTAGTTAGTTAGTTAGTTAGTTAGTTAGTTAGTTAGTTAGTTAGTTAGTTAGTTAGTTAGTTAGTTAGTTAGTTAGTTAGTTAGTTAGTTAGTTAGTTAGTTAGTTAGTTAGTTAGTTAGTTAGTTAGTTAGTTAGTTAGTTAGTTAGTTAGTTAGTTAGTTAGTTAGTTAGTTAGTTAGTTAGTTAGTTAGTTAGTTAGTTAGTTAGTTAGTTAGTTAGTTAGTTAGTTAGTTAGTTAGTTAGTTAGTTAGTTAGTTAGTTAGTTAGTTAGTTAGTTAGTTAGTTAGTTAGTTAGTTAGTTAGTTAGTTAGTTAGTTAGTTAGTTAGTTAGTTAGTTAGTTAGTTAGTTAGTTAGTTAGTTAGTTAGTTAGTTAGTTAGTTAGTTAGTTAGTTAGTTAGTTAGTTAGTTAGTTAGTTAGTTAGTTAGTTAGTTAGTTAGTTAGTTAGTTAGTTAGTTAGTTAGTTAGTTAGTTAGTTAGTTAGTTAGTTAGTTAGTTAGTTAGTTAGTTAGTTAGTTAGTTAGTTAGTTAGTTAGTTAGTTAGTTAGTTAGTTAGTTAGTTAGTTAGTTAGTTAGTTAGTTAGTTAGTTAGTTAGTTAGTTAGTTAGTTAGTTAGTTAGTTAGTTAGTTAGTTAGTTAGTTAGTTAGTTAGTTAGTTAGTTAGTTAGTTAGTTAGTTAGTTAGTTAGTTAGTTAGTTAGTTAGTTAGTTAGTTAGTTAGTTAGTTAGTTAGTTAGTTAGTTAGTTAGTTAGTTAGTTAGTTAGTTAGTTAGTTAGTTAGTTAGTTAGTTAGTTAGTTAGTTAGTTAGTTAGTTAGTTAGTTAGTTAGTTAGTTAGTTAGTTAGTTAGTTAGTTAGTTAGTTAGTTAGTTAGTTAGTTAGTTAGTTAGTTAGTTAGTTAGTTAGTTAGTTAGTTAGTTAGTTAGTTAGTTAGTTAGTTAGTTAGTTAGTTAGTTAGTTAGTTAGTTAGTTAGTTAGTTAGTTAGTTAGTTAGTTAGTTAGTTAGTTAGTTAGTTAGTTAGTTAGTTAGTTAGTTAGTTAGTTAGTTAGTTAGTTAGTTAGTTAGTTAGTTAGTTAGTTAGTTAGTTAGTTAGTTAGTTAGTTAGTTAGTTAGTTAGTTAGTTAGTTAGTTAGTTAGTTAGTTAGTTAGTTAGTTAGTTAGTTAGTTAGTTAGTTAGTTAGTTAGTTAGTTAGTTAGTTAGTTAGTTAGTTAGTTAGTTAGTTAGTTAGTTAGTTAGTTAGTTAGTTAGTTAGTTAGTTAGTTAGTTAGTTAGTTAGTTAGTTAGTTAGTTAGTTAGTTAGTTAGTTAGTTAGTTAGTTAGTTAGTTAGTTAGTTAGTTAGTTAGTTAGTTAGTTAGTTAGTTAGTTAGATAGTTAGTTAGTTAGTTAGTTAGATAGTTAGATAGTTAGATAGTTAGATAGTTAGATAGTTAGATAGTTAGATAGTTAGTTAGTTAGATAGTTAGATAGTTAGCTAGTTAGATAGTTAGCTAGTTAGCTAGTTAGATAGTTAGATAGTTAGATAGTTAGATAGTTAGATAGTTAGATAGTTAGATAGTTAGCTAGTTAGATAGTTAGCTAGTTAGATAGTTAGTTAGGTAGCTAGCTAGTTAGTTAGTTATTTAGTTAGTTAGTTAGTTAGTTATTTAGTTAGTTAGTTAGATAGTTAGTTAGTTAGCTAGCTAGGTAGCTAGTTAGTTAGTTATTTAGTTAGTTAGTTACTTAGTTAGTTAATTAGTTAGTCGACAGCAAATCTCGCAGAGTGTAGTGGCTAACGACACCAGTTCTGTGTTGGTTTATCAATCTTCTTTTCGCTTCCTGCGTAGTGTTCTAGTTTATAAACACCTCTTTTAATTTGCTGTTCACGGTAGATTCACGATCATAACTTGGTTCTCGCAAAAGTCTTACTTCTCGTAGCTCATTCAGAATGTCAGCCTGGTCCATGGCGCGTCCGCTCTCCACAGTTGCCTTACCTGCGAGCTTGTCAGCCAGCTCATTTCTTTGTACTCCCGCATGCCCTGGCCCGAATATGAGACTATTCTTTGCCAACCGAGACCGCTCCAGAGACAGCAACCATTGTCCTCGGATGCACCTCATCTCTATCCACTTGAGCATGCTCATTGAGTCGCTAAGGAAACATGCCCTAGGGAATGTCTGTGTCTCGAGCTTTGTAGTAGTAGTAGTAGTAGTAGTAGTAGTAGTAGTAGTAGTAGTAGTAGTAGTAGTAGTAGTATTAGTAGTAGTAGTAGTAGTAGTAGTAGTAGTAGTAGTAGTAGTAGTAGTAGTAGTAGTAGTAGTAGTAGTAGTAGTAGAAGTTGTAGTAGTAGTAGTAGTAGTTGTTGTTGTTTTTGTTGTAGTTGAGTTGAGTTGAATTAAGAACCGACATCACTGCACTCAGGACATTCCCATACGTGCTCAGTCCCCTCGTTCAACAGCCAGCGAAGAGTAGTACTACTAATCGCTCCCACCGCGATCTGATTAAAAGTTCTCCTGTTCTTCCCTCTCAGCTTTGAGATTTTTTAGAACCCCTGCCGATCCCCCGCAATCTCATTCTTTCTACATATGGGCTTTCAATCTGTTCCTCCGTCTTCTCCACCTGGTCCCACAAGCGCACGACCACCTCCCCCTTGTCCGTAGGCAAGATACCACCAAGAGGTGCATTCCCTGCTAGCCTATCAGCCTGTTCATTCCCCCGTACACCCGCATGGCCAGGGCAAAATATCCATACAACTCTCACAATCTGTGACCTCTGAAGCGACGAGAGCCATTCCACACGAAACATTTCTTTCTCCACCTTGCTAAGCATACTCATTGAATCCGTAATGAATACAACGTGTGTTGCAGTAGTCTCCTCTAGCCATCGGAATGCCGCTGTTACTGCCTCCACCTCCATTCTCATGCTGGAAGTCGTAGTCTCATATGCCAGGCTCTCCTTTTTCAAGACTCGCCCATTAGCCTTTGCAATAAAGACCCAGCCACTATGTCTGTTTCTCACCACTGACCCATCGGTATAGGTGACTATGTTACCTTGATGTGTGTTACTCTGGATTAGCTGTTGCACTTCACTCTCAGTGCGGCCCGCTGCCCATTCTCTGCTCTCACGACCCAGTGTTATTATTACATTGTGCCAGTCCGTCATGTCATCCGGAACTTCAACCCACTCTCTTTCACGATTGATGGTCTCTAGATCACACACCTGACTTATTGAAAGTTCTGCCTGTGCAATCCAGGACCTGCCTCGTCTTAGTCTATGACCCTTAACCATATCCATTGCTGCATGCAGCGGGTGATCCCTGTCTGCCGCAACTCTCAGGTATCATTTGGCCTGAAGGACGCTATGTCTATCCGTCACTGTAGGTAGCGCAAGGATATGCCTCATGCAGATAATTGGTGTGTCCTTTGTGCACCCCAGTATTAACCGCATGGCAGCATTCTGTATGCGCTCCAACCTTTCAAGCTGGCTCTTTGATACTGTTGTAATTGTAGCAGTAGTAGTAGTAGCAGCAGCAGCAGCAGCAGCAGCAGGAGTGGTAGAAGACTGTCCATGACAGCGCACAGCACATGTGCACATTGTTAATTAGCTTCAGATGCACGTTTTAGCACCAACCTATGCGTAGTCACGTGATGTCATCGTAACAGACTCTTGGCCCTGAAGCACGAGAGGAGGGCCGTGCTATGGCCTATTTCTGATCCATGGACCCTGTGCCGCCAACATCGGCACTTGGCCCTTCCCGGGACCGCCTCACACCATTGTAGCTAGCTGTCACCCAACAAAGTAGGTGGTTACATACATTCAGTGTACTGACAGTTGTGTTTGTTTGTGTGTTTTGTGCTAAGACTTTCAGGGAAGGAAAACACAACACATGGTCCTTCTCGGTCTAATTACTTCTAGAAATTGAAAACAGTGAATTGCCTCAGTGCATTTAATGACAGAAGCCTCCAAATATATGCTGCTCGATGTATTTCCTGGCACATTTCGCTGCATCTCGTCTGGTGCATACTGCAGATTCGTTTTGTATATTGCATTTGATGAACAATACATGCTTACTAAAATGCATTGGGGTATTAGCAATTAGGCGGTGCCAGTTTTATTTGTGCAAACAAACGATTAAAATTTACATGTACGATAATCGTGGGGGATAACTGACGCCCCGCAATCGATCAAAATCTACACTATGTGTTTTAAGTATTTAGGCAAAAATATAATATGTTGACTCATTTCATATGATATATAACTCTGCAGTATGCAACTGACATGATACAGAGACATACTCCAGGCAATAAATCATGCAACATATTATTATTTGCTTCCGTTATTACATTACCACTTCTTACCATTCAGTTTCGTGATTGGGAGTCTCTGTGGCGAAGTGGTCAAGCCGTTTGACTCGTGCTCCGAAGGTTGTGGGTTCGATTCCGGGCCGCACCCTTCGGTTTAAGAGTTAAATGTTTCAGAGACTCCTGTGGGTCGTCGCTAAAAGCTACGGAGTTCGTGCTTTGTGCGACGCTTTCCGCTCTGCGGAAAGAGACCGAGCCATATGGGATAAAACCCGGTGCGATGAAGTCGACCCTGTCGACTTTTAAGCGACTTTTTCTTACCATTCGCTGTTGTTGTAGTAATGTCCTCACAAGGATGTTAATTTGTATGTAGGGTGCTGTATTAAATAACCTTGTAGGCTCTCAACAAGATATTGTAACTACTGATAACAGAAACGGGAAAGAAGAGGACAATAAGACAACATTGTATGCATCTTTCATCATTTATTTATTTAGAAATTGACATATTAAAAATATGTTTCCATAGTGATGATACATAAAATCATTTGCGGAACCCGTTGAAGCCACTGAGACAGTTACATAAATAAACACACATAGTATTGTTTGGCGCTCACAGAAGGAGAAGAATGAAGTATGCGTCGAAGTACACTTGTTCCTGCAGCGAGGCGCTGTCTCCACTTTGAGGTGACAGGTTCGAATCCCGGTCGGCAACTATAGCTTTCATATTTTATGTTGTGTAGTGCATACTCTAGTCTCAACTTCCTTCTTCTCCTTTTGTTAGCGCCAAAGAATACATATGAGATTGATTTATTTGGTTATTTCGGGATTTGAATTTTAAATATTGAGCACAACCCACTACTGGCAACGCTGATCGTATTCTGGTATGAACGTAAGGCCTATCCACTTCAATATGGAAGCACTATACTCGAGTTTCGCCCTTATTTGAGCTCGTCAGTAGTGCATATCCCTGACCGGATCCGGAAACAAGCCCCGGATCACCGGCGTGTGAAGCGGGTGTGTAACCACGCGGCACACGTTGGACACACAGCCAAATTATCATAACAGAATATTACAACGTCACCCATCGTAGGTTATGCTCACGATTGCCCAATCGCCGCGACTGACGTCCGTCAATCGATATGGATCCGAAACGATCAGGACTTCTCACTGGCAAGGAACACCAGGCCTCCTATATCCAATGAGCAATAATCAAATTGATTTATTTGGTTATTTCGGGATTTGAATTTTAAATATTGAGCACAACCCACTACTGGCAACGATGATCGTATTCTGGTATGAAGCACTATATGAGATGTTAAATGATTACGATGATTACAGCCAGAAAAGTGTTGATAAGCTTGGTCGTAGCTGGGGAAAGACAGACAGCGTGTAGGTTAGATTTAAAACGACTTCCCACCCATTTGGGGCACGACACCAGGACACTTGCAGATGCCACGGGGTAGTATCAGATGTATCGTAATGAGATGCTCTTGACCAAAGGCAAGAGACTACAGCACTGATTGTGGTGTCACTGTACAGATAGATGTCAGTTGGTGGGGATGTGTGTGTATGGTTTGGGGATGTGTGAGTGGATGTGTGGGTTGGTGGGGGATTGTGTGCGTGGGTGGGGAATATGTGGTCGATGGAGATGTGGCTGAGGGATGGGTGGTTTGAGGTGTGGGTGGAGAGAGGATGCATGGGTTAGGATGTGTATGTGGGTGGACGTGGGATGTGTGGGTTGGTGGGGGTATGTTTGTGGGTGGCGAGTGTGTTTTGGTTGGGGGATCAGGTGAGGGCAGTATGTGTGGGTGGGGGATGTGCGGGAGGGGGATTGGTCGGTTGGTGGGGTATGTATGTGTCCCTTGGTGTGCGTGTGTGTGGGTAGGTGCGGGTGTGTGTGTGGGTGGAGTGATGTATGGGTAGGTGGGTGATGGGCCTCATAACATGGTAATTTGCCTTGTTTATGTTTACAACATTCATTTCACATTGTTTATTTTTCTTCCTATGTAAATGTATAATGCTCTTGATGAATGAAAGACGAGTGATTGGAAGGGCCGAATGTAAGACTGACCTGCGCGCCCAATTCGTGACCATAATAAAGTTGATTTGATTTGATTTTTGATTTGATAGCGATCCTACGGCAAGAGACTATAGCACTGATTGTGGTGTCACTGTACGGAAAGCGATCCTATGGCAAGAGACTATAGCACTGATTGTGGTGTCACTGTACGGACAAATATGTCAATTGAAAAGATAAAAAGAGTGTTGAGGGGATACATAGAGCCTGTTCTTTTGTGTGGATGTGAAACTTGGACAATGTGCAGTCAAGCTGAAAAACATCTGATGGCTGCAGAAATGTGGTGTCTGAGGAAAATGCAAAGAATACCATGGACAGATTGAAAAACCAATGACCAAGTACTACAGGAGACAAATGAAACTCGTAGATTGATTGGAGAAATTAGACGTAGACAATCAACATTTTTTTGACATGTTATGAGAAGAAATGGACTGGAGAACTTGGTGACAACTGGCAAGATCGAAGGGAACAGACCAAGAGGAAGACCGAGAGGAAAGTATCTGGATGGCTCGGCCACGTGGCATGGACGAGACAGGAACACTGAGCTGATCCACGACTTTGGTGATCGAGTGAAATGGCGAGTTATGACCGCCCACGCTTTCCGGCATGGCACATGATTGACTGATTGATTGTACGGAAAGCGATCCTATGGCAAGAGACTATAACACTGATTGTGGTGTCACTGTAGGGACAGTGGTTCTATAGCAAGATACTATAGCACGGATCGTGATATTACTGTGCACGGAAAACGATTCTATGGCAAGATACTATAGCACAGAGTGTGGCATCACTGTGAACAGAAAGAGAACATCTGCACAATAGAACCACAAACATACGCATAAGTCCAGGTCCAGCAAGAGGGCATGTGTCAGGGAACCTATTGGACATGCTTGCAACTGGTGCTGTTTACCCTGTCAACATCTATTGTTGTTAAAACTGTCAACATAAAGAGGACCGTGTGGCCATATGGCTATCACACCAGGCTCCCATTGGGGAAACCCCAGTTCGAATCCTCGGTAAAGTGATGGGTTTTTTCCTAGTTCAAGGAAAAAAATAACTCTATCTGATCCGATATGATATGCAGGGGGTGGGGGAGGGGGAGGGGGGGGGGACTTCCACCTCCTTCAACCTGATGTAGTAGCGTTGATAATAGATTTGGTGGTTCAGTGTGCGGGTGTAGTTTCTCTCTTCTTCTGTGTCAGTGTTATTTGACTTTTTGATTTCGAAGAGTTCATGCCCCTGACGTGACGTGAGGAGGCTGAGGAAAGGCAGACTTCGTGCAGAGTGGCTTCCTTCGCTTCGGAGGTCACGGGTGGCAGGCATCACCTGGATCTTTTCTCCAGGGCATGTCGGTGTGCTGGGGAATGGACAGGCGGACAGATTGGCTGGCTCGGCAAAACTTGGTGGAATATTATTGCATGACAAGGCCTTGTGGAAGCACGTGTACACCTCGGAGGAGCAAATTGATCACCATAGTCTGGAAAGAATGAGGCAGCGAGGAGTGACGAAGGGATCTGGCCGACGCTCGACACTCAGAGGTAACGCGAGACGGACAAATAATCAGGTTGCTACTGGAACTATTGATGTTTGAACTCTTCGCTGGCTGCTGAGGATGGGGACGGAGTGCTTATGGGCTTATGGGAATGCCCCGAATGCTGTGATGTCGGTTCCTAAATCAATCAATCAATCAATCAATCAATCAATGCCATTGACGTCAGTTGGGGGTTTGGCCGGCGGGTTTTCCTTTGTGTCTGTTACTTCCTGATTTTTCTGTTTTGTCAGTGCTGGCTCTTAGCCTGTCTGTTTTGTGTGGGTGTAGTCTTCCTATGTTTTGTGTGGGTGTAATCTTCCTATGTTTTGTGTGGGTGTAGTCTTCCTATGTTTTGTGTGGGTGTAGTCTTCGTGTGTTTTGTGTGGGTGTAATCTTCCTATGTTTTGTGTGGGTGTAGTCTTCGTGTGTTTTGTGTGGGTGTAGAATTGGTCTTAGTCAGATATGACTGAGCTATCGTATGACATTAGAGGTGCTACCTGCTTTCTGTTAGCGTCGAATGTTGAGCAACGCTCACCATATCCGACACTCCATATTGTGCCAACATCTTCGGGCGGACGAGCGCAATTGGGAGGGTACAAGCCTTACCCTAGTAAGAGGAAATGCAACCTAAAGACTAATTGTCATGACAGGGCAGACCATGCCATAAGCCTTGGTCAGCAACTGATCTATGATGGAAGCCTTGATCGGCGGACAGTTAGAGCATTACTTTGCTGATCCGACAGATTCTGCAGCTTGTCTTGTTCCAGATGTATTGGTGTTACCTTTCTCCTGGATTAAACTAGACAGGCCGAGAGACATATGGTCTCTAAACTCAGCCCAGGCTTCTTGTTATGGAGGGATATAACTCCATTTTTCAAACTATCGTCTTTCAAGACGGCAAGGTGCAAGTCAATCAGTTCTTAGAATAGTTAGTTAGTAAGTCGACAGATCATCCTCATTGCACATAGAACCATTCAGTCCATAAGTGCTCAGATCCCCACCTCAGTAAAACCCGCAGCGTGTAGCGGCTAACGACACCAGTTCTATGTTGGTTTATTAATATTCTTTGGCTTCCTGCGTAGTGTTCTTGTTTGGCTACCACTCTTTTAACTTGCTGTTCTCGCAGTCTGACCTGGTTGTAGATTCCCAGTCATCACTTGGTTCTCGTCGCAAACGACGTACTTCTCGTAGAGCATTAAGTATATCAGTCTGGTCCACGGCTCGTCTGCCCTCCATTGTAGCCTTGCCTGTCAGACTGCTCATTTCCTTGTTCAGCCGCATGCCCTGGCACGAAAATGAAACAAATCTTTGCCAGATGTGACCGCTCCAGAGACAGCAGCCACTGTCTTCGGATCCACCCCATAGCTATTTTTCTGAGCAGACTCATTGAGTCACTAAGGAAACATGCCCAAGTGAAGGTCTGTATCTCGAACCATGTGATTGCTTTACTTACTGTCATGACTTCTATAGTGGAAGTTGTGTTATACATGTGTAACCTGTGTGCCAAGCCGATATATATATATATATATATATATATATATATATATATATATATATATATATATATATATATATATATATATATATATATATTGTGGTACACACACGTATTCTTGATCTCTTCTCTTAGATCATCAAAACCTAGAAACCTAGAGACACGAGTAACAAGCTGGGACACACTCATCATAACGGATCACCAACAATTTCAGACACGTCATTCCAAAATACCCCAGTAGAATTTAGAAGAAAAGCAAGTCCTTGAGCCTCCCGAGAACCTCCACGAAGTAATGGACGTCCAGCAGAGATTAGACGAAGAAGTTCCGGGAACTTCAACCCAGCATACCCCAGTAATTCTAAGGCCATCGAAACCAAGAATAAATCGCGTAGCACCTCTGGTGCCTGAGACAGAACCATATGTCCAAGAAGAGTACCCAGACTCACCAGGTGCTCCAGAAGAGGAAGGGCCATTTCAAAGAGATCGTCACTTTAAGTCACGGAATATCGTGTCCCTAACCACTTACAACTTCGATGAATATATTACCAGCAAGGAGAAGGCTCTCGTTCTATTCTATGACATCAGGAAACGCAAAAATCCCTTTCTGGTAAACGAGTTCACAGATGTAAGTTCCTTTCATTAATGTGTGCCTCATTATCATCTCCCCCAAGCCCCCCCCCCTCTCTCTTATGTTATGTTATGTTATGCAATGTAGAAAATTCTTATAGCTGTATACAATGTTCTAGTTTCATTGTTCTCTTTCTTATAGTTGTATACAAAGTTCTAGTTTCATTAGTCTCTTTCTTATAGTTGTATACAATGTTCTAGTTTCATTAGCCTCTTTCTTATAGTCGTATATAATGTTCTAGTTTCATTATTCTCTTTCTTATAGTTGTATATAATGTTCTAGTTTAATTAGTCTCTTTCTTATAGTTGTATATAATGTTCTAGTTTCATTAGTCTCTTTCTTATAGTTGTATATAATGTTCTAGTTTCATTATTCTCTTTCTTATATTTGTATATAATATTCTAGTTTCATTAGCCTCTTTCTTATAGTCGTATATAATGTTCTAGTTTCATTATTCTCTTTCTTATAGTTGTATATAATGTTCTAGTTTCATTATTCTCTTTCTTATAGTTGTATATAATGTTCTAGTTTCATTAGCCTCTTTCTTATAGTCGTATATAATGTTCTAGTTTCATTATTCTCTTTCTTATAGTTGTATATAATGTTCTAGTTTCATTATGCTCTTTCTTATAGTTGTATACAATGTTCTAGTTTCATTAGCCTCTTTCTTATAGTTGTATATAATGTTCTAGTTTCATTATTCTCTTTCTTATAGTTGTATATAATGTTCTAGTTTCATTATTATCTTTCTTATAGTTGTACACAATGTTCTAGTTTTATTATTCTCTTTCTTATAGTTGTATACAATGTTCTAGTTTCATTATTCTCTTTCTTATAGTTGTATATAGTGTTCTAGTTTCATTATTCTCTTTCTTATAGTTGTATATAATGTTCTAGTTTCATTATTCTCTTTCTTATAGTTGTATACAATGTTCTAGTTTCATTATTCTCTTTCTTATAGTTGTATACAATGTTCTAGTTTTATTATTCTCTTTCTTATAGTTGTATATAGTGTTCTAGTTTCATTATTCTCTTTCTTATAGTTGTATACAATGTTCTAGTTTTATTATTCTCTTTCTTATAGTTGTATACAATGTTCTAGTTTCATTATTCTCTTTCTTATAGTTGTATACAATGTTCTAGTTTTATTATTCTCTTTCTTATAGTTGTATACAATGTTCTAGTTTCATTATTCTCTTTCTTATAGTTGTATACAATGTTCTAGTTTTATTATTCTCTTTCTTATAGTTGTATACAATGTTCTAGTTTTATTATTCTCTTTCTTATAGTTGTATACAATGTTCTAGTTTTATTATTCTCTTTCTTATAGTTGTATACAATGTTCTAGTTTTATTATTCTCTTTCTTATAGTTGTATACAATGTTCTAGTTTTATTATTCTCTTTCTTATAGTTGTATACAATGTTCTAGTTTTATTAGCCTATTTCTTATAGTTGTATACAATGTTCTAGTTTCATTAGCCTCTTTCCTATAGGTGTACACTGTTATAGTTTCATTAGCTTCTTCCTGGCAATCATTGCAATTGTAAATTACTGAAAGTACAATTTTCCAGTAAATAAAAAAATATTTATATGCACAAATGTCAAACAATATCTTGCACGCTTTCATGACGAGGCAGTTTGGCGGCGTCTCGCCAGGAGCATACCGCCGAGTTCTGTCTCATACAAAATGAATACATAAATTACACTTTGACCGAATTACATCAAATGCACGGCCACTGATATTGTTCGAATATGGGACATGCTATCCACACAGTAGTTTGAGATTTAAAAGAAGTCCCTAAGTTTCCATAGAACCGCCTGGAGCCGAATAGTTGGTAATGCCTCGATATATTTTCGATACAGCATAGGAAACGTCGTTCTACGTTAACCCTGTGCTGGCTAATATGTAAATGTTCCATAATGGCCGACCTCGGCGTTGAAGGACTTGTCGACTTGACAGGGTTTCATAAGACTGATTAACTCAAAATTATCAATTAGATTATGGGGTTGATTGTGACGTCCTGTGAAGGACATGCTGCTAACTTACTATCATCGTCTGCACATCCGACGGGACTCAGTCATGTATTCTGAGCTGTTGTTTCAGAGCTTCACTGCTCCACATTCACAGCTCCACATTCACTGCTCCACATTCACTGCTCCACATTCACTGATCCACATTCACTGCTCCACGGCTGTCTTCGTGTTAGGAAGGTTGTCTATCAAATAACAGTTTAATTTAGGCAGCTTTATGACAATCCTGCGTCCATAGAAACCAGTCCATATTCACAACATGAAGAATATGCTCTGCAATTTCTCGGTGCACTTTGATGAGATAAAGAGTTATAACGATCTACATTGAGCCCATCGTGATGTACTGAAGTGACTCGTGGACAATTAACAGACAAGTGAGGAATTATGTGAACGTTTGCACATTTATAGTTTTATAGAATACCGTTGGAAGCATTGTGACCCTGCCCATGAGCTTCTCACATGTCGGACGACCGACCCATCTGTGTAGATGACATCATCACCGTCTAATGAATTCTCGAAAATCAACGCTTGTACTTCCGCCTCCACAGCAGCCGAATTTTCATGTCTGCATTTTCTGTCTAGTTGGATGCAAACTGAAAAGGACGTACAGATATATGTTGGCACTTGTACCCACTCCTCGCCAGGTTCCAAGTCCTCCAGTGAACACACCTGTTGAAGAATGTCTTCGGCTTGACCCATCCACGACCGTCCTCTTTTTAATCTGCTGCCCTTTACCTTCCTAATTTCCCTATGCAGTAGATGTTGTGTGTTTGCGTTATCTCTGAGGTAGGCACGTGCACTGCATATTTGTATTCTGTCTTCAGTGGTTGGAAAATCAAGAAAGTAGCGCATCGCCCTGCATGCTGTATCTCTTGTACATCCAAGAATAATGCGCATAGCTTCATTCTGTATCCTCTCCATCCTTTCTATCTGCTTATAGCTGAGAGTTAGGATCGCCATCGCATACTCAAAAACAGACATGATCAGCCCCTCGTATAGAAGACATAGGCGGCGCTGCTCACAGTTTGCTGCCGCCATCACTCGCATCGCAGCCAAACCCCGCTTGGTCTTTGTTATCACCTGGTCTATGTGCTTATTATAAGCAAGGCATTGATATAAAGTATTCCCAGGTAATTCATTGCCTGCGTTCTTTCCACAGTCTCTGAACACAGATTCACCGTTGGTGTTCGAGTGTTGACAATATGGTTATTTAATGAGAACCATGTCACTGTTGCCTTGACCATTGCACCAGCTTCAACACACCAAGTACTTTTGCGATTGAGTTCGATTTGTAGTTCCACAGCAACCTTATCTCTATCCTTACCCTGACGATACACTAAAACATCGTCGGCATATAACATTGATCTGCCCGCTGGTGATTCTCGCAGTGTAAGCATTAAACAGCACCGGACATGGTGGTGATCCCTGTGGTAGGCCAGGATATATTGTTGTTGGTCCCGAAGTCCAAATGCTACATCAAAAAACTACTTTCCGTTGGAACAGGGCTGCGGCGATCCAACTAAGTAGGAACGGACTTATCTTGAGTTTATGAAGCTGAACCATTAAAAAATCCAATGGTACTCTGTTGTACGCATCCTCAAGATCAATCGCTGCAGCGAAGGTTTCAATGCCTGAGTAGACGTCATGGGCAAAAACTGCTACATTGGTCCAGGTTTCTCTTTTTGGACGGTACCCGCCCTGGGTAGGTGGGAAAACCCCCTGTCTCTCTAGCTGGCTTGATATTTTTCTGGCAATTAACTTCTCCAGCAGCTTGCCTATTGTATTCTGCATGCTTATTACACGATATCCCTGAATTTGTGTGATGGTCTTTGCCAGGCTTCAGCAAGGAAATCAGATAGCTGTGTAACCACTCCTCCTTGATGCTAGCACTCCCTATACTGTTGTTGTACATGTCTGCTAGTTCCTCTAGCTCGTTGTCGGTACACCTACTGATGTCGTCGTATCTTATGCCATCTGGCCCCGGAGCGCTGGTTTTTTAATCGTCGAAGCATAGCCTTGATTTATTATTATACTTTCATCGATGGTCGGATTCCCTCATGTAGGTTAAGCATTTTAATATCCAGAAGCCCATAAGCGGGCACTGTCCCGCTGTTTATAGTTAACCTCGACACTGCAAGGTACTAGAGGAACATGATGAGTTGAGAATATCCAGAACTCTGTTGAAGGAATAAGACAAAATCAAAGACACTGAGAAACTAACAGAAAACAAGAAATAAAATGAACAATTATTATTATCAAGGAATGCTATGTCGACTAACATGGGCAATAATGCTATATTACCGTTCTACTTCTACCCCAAGCCTGGGAATCTCAGCACAGTGCACGAACTCCGTAGCACTGGCGAGGATCTCTGTTGACAGATTTCTTCGGGAGTCTTCACGGCGAAGTGGTTAAGCCGTTTGACTAGGGCTCCGAAGGTTGTGGGTTCTGGGCTGCGTTCTTCGGTTCACGAGTGACATTTTTCGAAGACTCCTGTGTGTCGTCGCTGGAGCTACGAAGTTCGTGCTTTGTGCGACGCTTTCCGCGCTGCGGAAAGAGACCGAGCCATATGGGATAAAACCCGGTGCCATGAAGTCGACCCTGTCGACTTTAAAGCCACTTTTACTTTTTTTGAATGCAAAGACTTTCGTCTCAACATTCTTCTAAAAATCTACATCTACACCATTCCGACATAATTCCTTACTTTTCTGATAATCGTGTATGATTCGATCACGTACATAAGGATTCTCATCTCATCTCATCATGTTCCTCTTGTACCTTGCGGTGTCGCGGTGAAGTATAAACAGCGGGAGAGTGCCCGCTTATGGGCTTCAAGTATCGATATTCTCATGGACTCTGTTATTCCCTGTGTCCATCGTTTGCGTGGTCGGCCTCTTCCTCTTCTTCCCTCTGGTCTGTACATCATTGCTTGTTGTGGTATACTGTTATTTGGTAACCTACTTGCATGGCCAAATCATTTGACTTGCTGCCTTCTAATAAAATCTAGTGCAGCTATAACCCCCACTTTAGTCCTGATTTCTTCATTTCTGATCTTATCTCTTCTTGATACGTTGAGTATTCTTCTCAGGAATCGCATTTCTGTTGTTGTGATTTTTCTTTTCTCTTTTTCTGTCATTGTCCAGGTGTGGCATTGGTAACATAGAGTTGGCAGGAATGGCTCGATATATTCCTCTTATAACCCGACCTCGATCATTTAATATAGGCAATACTATATTACTTGATTTTCTCGAAGGCAACTGATTTTTAATTGTTGTCAGCCAATGGAGCAACATGTGCACAATCTAGTTTGCTTGTAACTAGTCACGGATATTCTCCATCTCTTGCTCTATCTGCACATTCTGATATACGAATGTTGATCCATATTTCGATGTTAACCTCACATGTACATTGATGTCTTTCCATCGACGTGATTTTAAATAATGTTTTGTGACTTGTCTGACCAGGCTGCTAACAAAGTTATCAACTTCAAATTCGGCTTCGGCGCCGTCGACTGCTTCTATGATGGTTGGCTGTGTGGCAAAGAAAGAACCATGATGAGGACACCGATGTTTAAACTCTACTCCAATGGGTTTCTGGTGAGCACTGTCCGTTACACTAATGAATTCAACGCCAATCAGATACACATGTTGATGAAGATGTCCCCGATACTCACTATTCCCCGAGTGGAAATAGGCAAGCAAATGAAAATGGAAGCAGAAGAGGAATGCACACCACCTAAGAAACGCAAGTGTCTGTCGTGTATATGATACATCTTGGTTGGAACCTCTGGGCAGTGCTGCGGAGACAGATCTCTCATGGCAGATCTCTCATTACAGATCTCTCATAACAGATCTGCCATCGAAATGATACAGACATGGATCGTATTTGAAATATGTCAACACAATGAGCACCCAGTTTGACGAAGTCATGAAACAGCGCAATAAATAGGAGAAGTATGTCATTTTCTTACTCTCCTTTGAAACAGTCCACCCGATGCCAAACAGAAATAATTAATTAAATATCTGAACATACAGAAATAAACAATAAACTGAAATATGTAATGTCGGCCCTGCTTGGTGTTGTTTATATTCCCCAATGTGTTGTGGTCGTCTGTGTGTGATATGTATGCACATTACATGTTACGAAGTATGACATTATTAGCGGAATTCATGGTAATTTGGTGGTGAGTACACATTCCAGCAGCAAGAATGAGTGTTACATGTATCGCAGACTAGTATGTTTAACGCCTGCAATATCTAGCCTACACAGTAAGGAAGATATAACTGTTGGGTGTTGTTGACAACTCTAGTCTCACGTGTTAGACGCGGGTTCAGTTCCTCTGCACTACTGACTGAATGTAGGTAAACTTTGAAGTAATGCCGCTTCAAGTGAGATGGAATAGATGGACATTCAATGCAACAATTGCATTGTTACACGTTGTCATCAAACTGGATGGAACCAATATGAAACCAGGCAATGCGTTTAATTAAGTCAGTACTCTAATAACAGAAGATGGAAGATGCATTGCGGTATTTAAATGCAGAAAACCCCAAGAAACAGTAGAATTTCACAAGATGTAGTAGTATCGCATACCACGTTCGAAACACAATTGTGGACGATTTGACAGCATACTTCCTTGTGTTCGCTCTTTTATAAAATGGTATGGGTGCCGGTCGTTAGAAATCAATGACAAACTACTGAACGTCAACTTGCCAAGAGATCACAAACATCCCAAAAAAGGCTGAGAATGAATCACCGAAAAACGAGAAGTAGATTGTGAGCTTTACTAAAGCACGACTACAAGAAACAAAATGGACGTTGCGGCCAAAGCCTTCGTCAGCACGTCATCATTGGCACGTTGCCGTCTTGACAGACGATAGTTGTGCTTTAAAATGGCATAATAACTTTTACCTATGGCGGTAGCAAATGTGACTGATAAGGCCAATTCACGCTGTAAATGTCCGTTCACAGTGGGTGCATGTGAACACGTGGTCATTTCCACCATCATGCACCATCTTACGTCTCACACACTCGGTGTGTGACTTATCTGCAATAATTTTCTCCTTTGTCTTTATTCCATTTCTGATGTTTGCCCTCCATGCAACACGTTCAGCGGCGACTTGCTCCCAATATGCATTATCTGTGCCTGTATCAATCATGTCCCGCTTACATACATCTGTGTATCGTAGTAGAGGCTACCCTGAGATCTCTTACCCAACTGTAATTCACCAAAAAAGATGTCCTTTGGTATTCTACCATCATCCATCCTCCTAAGATGTCCTATCCATCTAAGTCTACGAAGACTGAGCAAGGAATAACAGAACATACAAACAAAAATAGACTAACAAATACACGAAAGACGCAACATGAAAGTATTAATTTCACGTATCTGTTTTCTTGCTTGCGCGGCTATCCGTGAATGGAATAAACCGGATGTAATGGTTAACAGGGTCAACTGACTAAAGGTCAGTAAAGCCAGAAGCTCAGGGATTGGCTGAGACAACTGATGAGGTAACTGATGTCCGGTAAAGGATATGCAACTAACATCGAGGTAAGGAAAACGGTTCTCAAGAGCTATATTCAGCGACTCCTGGTGCTCGGAAGCCAATATTGGATATAGAGGCTGCGGGAATCTGGTGTTATTGTTTCCAGAAAAATGTTGAGAACGTCATGTATGGAAAGTAATAGTAACAAAGATATTTCCAAGATCTCAACTGCAGGTATTGGACTGGCACCTGATCGTCTAGACAGGCGATAGTTTGTTACATTGTGAGTTTAAAAAAAGGCATAATTACAACCCATGGCGGTAGCGAATGTGACTGATAGCGTTGCAAATGTTCGTCCACAATAGATGCATGTTACTACATGGTAAATCCCACCATCATGCATCATCTGACGTCTAACGCGCTCAGTGTGTGCCCTGTCTGCAGTCATTTTCTCTCTGGTCTCTATTCCTGTCCTTATCTTTCCCCTCAATGCAACACAATCAGCGACGACTTGCTCTCAAAGTGCAATATCAATGCTTGTATCAGTCACGTCCCGCTGTCACACATACACTTACAATACTGTAGATATTGTTCCCTCTTTGGCGTCTAGTTTCCCATCTGAGAGTCATTGGCTAAAATGATCGAGCTTGATTCGAGCCACATGTGTCCACATCATCAATGTCTCCTAATCGATATCGATGTTGCTGGAGGGGCACAAGCCGAACTTACTCTACAGGTGACATGTTGTCACACTTAAAGAATGTTGCACGACTAAGTCTGCTCCTAAAGGTTACAGCTGCATATATTTACACAGCCAGCTGCTGCAACGGTTTCGCCACACTGCAGGTTCTAGATGCATCTCATGTCTAGAGTACAGCTTGTCAACCCCTTCATTGGTCATATATACCTGTTCTACCCGGTGAGGACCGGGATTTTATTTTCACGTGGACTTCAAGTGATACAATTTCCCCTGGTCTCTGGGTAGTGAGATCGGACGCCCGTGTCTATTGTTGCGCACGTAAAAAAATCCCTTGGCAGTTTGAAATCGAAAAAAGAGTAGCCTAAAGACGCTGCCCGGGCAAAATTTCGAGTTAAAAATCTACCCAAAGTATTTCAGAATCCTCGCCGGTACTACGGAGTTCGTGCACTGAGGGGAAGTTTCTCCAAACTCAGGTTTGAGTTAGGAGAAGAACGGAGCACTTATGGGTCACACCCGTGTGCTGTGATGTTGATTCATCGACTAAACTAAACTAAACTAAACTAAACTAAACCTGTTCTACTGCTGACCCTATATACTGCACGGCCTGGCTTCCTACATCCACGTAGGCATTCTGTGTCGTCTGCCAGGTGTAGCGGTTGTCAGGTTTGTGGCGTCTCATCCCCGGAACTGCTGTCCGCCAGGGATTCCAACAACTGATAATCTCATCACAGTCCATGGCTGGGGGATGACGAGTGTAACTCTCACCCACCTCGTAGGTCTAGTATGTGAATATGCTTCCCCCACCTAGTATAGCCTCATCTGTCTTAGCGTAAACAATGATTTCGATGACATGGTGAAGCAGCGGTCCGCTGAAGCCGCTGAACGTGTTGCATGGAGGGCAACTATTATAAATGGAATAAAGACAAAAGAGAGAATGATTGCAGATAAAGCACACACAGAGCGTGAGAGATGTAAGATGGTGCATGATGGAGGAAATCACCATGTTTTCACATGCATCCACTGTGTTTTCACATGCATTCACTGTGGACGAACATTTACAGCACGAATTGGCCTTATTAGCCATACTCACCACCGCCATGGGTGGACGTTATTAAGCATTTTTGAAGCACAATGTACCAAACTATCGTCTGTCAAGACGGAAAGGTGCCAATGTAAAATGTATTTTTCTACAGCCATTTGTGACTTACTTATTAACTTACCCTCGTATGTTAATCAGGAAAAATTTGAGGTTTTGGAAAATTTTGAATATTTTGAGTCATTAATCACAAACAATGATGACGAAATCTCTTCAGAAACTAAAACAACTGAATGAATTGTGGAGTGAGACAGAACAATAAAAATTAGATATTTAAGAGCATGCATCTTTCCCAATGCAAAATTCGGTTGTGAGACATGGACACTTACCAAACAAGCTGAGGAGCGAATAAATATATTTGAATATACATATTACAGACGGGGTCTAAGAATATCTTTGATATAGAAAATAACACATTCATCCATACGACAAAATCTCAGTATTGAAGAAGGTTGTCTACTAAAGACGATAAAACAATGGACATTGGAATATTTTGGTCACTTGAAATGTCATACAAGTTTGGAGAGAACAATAACTGAGGAGTATATTCGGGGAAGAGAGGTAGCGGCAGGCCAAAGAGAATTTGGGTGCGGGATGTAGCAGATGAACTCCAGATGGGTGTATCGGACGCGGGAATATTGCTTATGATCGAGTTTTCCGGACGCTTGTAATAGGAGCGAAGGTACACAAGGGACATGAATGAACGATGTAATGAATTAACAAATGACAGTGACCATTCGTATTGGAACTCTCCGCTGGCTGTTAAAGATCATCACCGGGCGCTTATAGGAATGCCCCGAGTGCAGTGATCTTGTTTCTTGACTCAACACAACTCAACTGTCTATGACAACACACCGTACATTTGCACACTGCTAACTCCACCTGCACGTGTTAGCACCAACCTGTGCGGTAGTCACATGACGCTATCGTTACGGACACTTGGCCCTGAAACATGAAAGGACGTCCGTGCTAGGGCCTTTGTCTGATCCATGGACCCGGCGCCGCCAACATGGGTACTTGGAAATTCCCGGGACCGCCTCACACCATTGTAGCTAGCTGTCAACGAACAAAGTAGGTCGTTACATACATTCACTGTAGTGTTTGTGTGTTTGTTTTGTGCTAAGACTTTCAGGGAAGGAAAAGACAGCAACAGTTCACGGAAAGCGCTCCTATGGAAGAGACTATATGACACATTGAGGTATCACTGTGCACGAAAAGCGATCCTGTAGCATAGGACTATATCTAGTGTCATTTACACTGCCAACATCTAGTGTTATTTACACTGTCAACATCTAGTGTTATTTACACTGTCAATATCTAGTGTTATTTACCCTTGTCAATATCTAGTGTTATTTACACTGTCAATATCTAGTGTTATTTACACTGTCAGCATCTGTTGTTCTTATTTACACTGTCAATATCTAGTGATATTCACACTGTCAATATCTAGTGTTATTCACACTGTCAATATCTATTGCTATTTAAACTGTCAATATCTAGTGTTATTTGCACTGTCTACATCTGGTGTTATTTACACTGTCTACATCAGGTTTTATTTACACTGTCATCGTCTATTGTTATTTACACTGTCAACATATATTGTTATTTACACTGTCAACGTCTATTGTTATTTACATTCTCCACATCTAGTGTTATTTAAACTGTCACCATCTAGTGTTATTTACATTCTCCACATCAGATGTTATTTACACTGTCAATATCTAGTATTATTTACACTGTCAAAATCTAGTGTTATTTACAATGTCTACATCTAGTTTAATTTACACTGTCAACATATAGTGTTATTTACACTGTCTACGTCTGGAGTTATTTACACTGTCGACATCTAGTGTTATTTACACTGTCTACATCTGGTGTGTTATTTACACTGTCCACGTCTGGAGTTATTTACACTGTCGACATCTAGTGTTAATTACATTGTCTACATCTGGAGTTATTTACACTGTCTACATCTGGTGTTATTTACACTGTGTCCATCTGGTGTTATTTACACTGTCTACATCTGATGTTATTTACACTGTCTACATCTAGTGTTATTTACACTGTCTGCGTCTGGTGTTATTTACACTGTATACGTCTGGTGTTATTTACACTGTCTACGTCTGGCGTTATTTACACTGTCAACATCTAGTGTTATTTACACTGTCAACATCTAGTGTATGTACACTGTCAATATTTAGTATTATTTACACTGTCAACATCTAGTGTTATGTACACTGTCAACACATAGTGTTATTTACACTGTCAACATCTAGTGTTATTCACACTGTCAACATTTAGTTTTATTACACTGTCAACATCTAGAGTTATTTACACTGTCAACATCTAGCGTTATGTATACTGTCAACATCTAGTGTTATTTACAATGTCAATATTTAGTGTTGTGTACAATGTCAATATTTAGTGTTATGTACACTGTCAACATCTAGTGTTATTTACACTGTCAACATCTAGTGTTATTTACACTGTCAACATCTAGTGTCATTTATACTGTCTACGACTGGTGTTATTCACACTGACAACAGCTAGTGTTATTTACACTATCAACATCTAGTGTTATTTACACTGTCAACATCTAGTGTTATGTACACTGTCAACATCTATTATTATGTACACTTTCCGCATCTAGTATTATTTACACTGTCCACATCTATTTTTATGTACACTGTCAACATTTAGCATTATGTACACTATCAACATCTATTATTATGCACACTGTCAAAATCTATTATTATGTACACTTTCCACATCTAGTATTATTTACACTTTCTACATCTAGTATTATTTACACTGTCAACATTTATTATTATGCACACTGACCACATCTAGCATTATTTCTTACACTGTTAACATTTAGTATTATTTACACTGTCAACATCTAGTATTATTTAAACTTTCAAAATCTAGTATTATTTACATTGTCCACATCTAATATTATTTACACTGCCAGCATGTATTATTATGTACACTGTCCACATCTAGTATTACTAACACTGTCAACAACTAATATTATTTACACTGTCCACATCTAGTATTATTTTCTACACTGTCAACATCTAGTATTATTTACACTGTCAACATCTATTATTATGTAAGCTGTCCACATCTAGTATTATTTACACTGTCAACATCTAATATTATTTACACTGTCAATATCTAGTATTATTTACACTGTCAACATCTATTATTATGTACATTGCCAACATCTAGTATTATTTACACAGTCAACATCTAGTATTATTTACACTGTCCACATCTAATCTTATTTACACTGTCAAAATCTAATATTATTTACACTGTCAACATCTAATATTATTTACACTGTCAAAATCTAGTATTATTTATACTGTCAACATCTAGTATTATTTACTCTGTCAACATGTAATATTATTTACACTGTCCACATCTAATATTATTTACACTGTCAACATCTAGTATTATTTACACTGTCAACATCTAATATTATTTACACTGTCAACATCTAGTATTATTTACACTGTCAACATCTAATATTATTTACACTGTCCACATCTAATATTATTTACATTGTCAACATCTAATATTATTTACACTGTCAACATATAGTCTTATTTACACTGTCCACATATAATATTATTTACACTGTCAAAATCTAATATTAATTACACTGTCCACATCTAGTATTATTTACACTGTCAAAATCTAATATTATTTACACTGTCCACATCTAATATTATTTCTTCTTCTTCTTCTTCTGCGGTCATCAGGAGTTTTTTTTCCGGATGTGATTGCGTTGTGCCTGTTTACAGCAGAGCTGCATTCTTGCGCCGTTAGGCCGACACATCCGACTTCTGCGGGCATTTGTTGACCGGGTTAACCTTCCCGGGGAAATTATTTCCACTGTCCACATCTAATATTATTTACACTGACCACATCTAATATTATTTACACTGTCCACATCTAATATTATTTACACTGTCCACATCTAATATTATTTACACTGTCCACATCTAATATTATTTACACTGTCAACATCTAATATTATTTACACTGTTAACATCTATTATTATTTACATTGTCAACATCTAATATAATCTACACTGTCAACATCTATTATTATGTACATTGGAAACATCTAGTATTATTTACACTGTCAACACCTAGTATTATTTACACTGTCAACATCTATTATTATGTACACTGTCCACATCTAGTATTATTTACACTGTCAACATCTAATATTATTTACACTGTCCACATCTAGTATTATTTTCTACACTGTCAACATCTAGTATTATTTACACTGTCAACATCTATTATTATGTACACTGTCCACATCTAGTATTATTTACACTGCCAACATCTAGTATTATTTACACTGTCAACATCTAGTATTATTTACATTGTCAACATCTAATATTATTTACACAATCCACCTCTAGTATTATTTTTTACACTGTCAAACATCTAATATTATTTACACTGTCCACATCTAATATTATTTACACTGTCCACATCTAATATTATTTACACTGTCAAAATCTAATATTATTTACACTGTCCACATCTAATATTATTTCTTCTTCTTCTTCTTCTGCGGTCATCAGGAGTTTTTTTTCCGGATGTGATTGCGTTGTGCCTGTTTACAGCAGAGCTGCATTCTTGCGCCGTTAGGCCGACACATCCGACTTCTGCGGGCATTTGTTGACCGGGTTAACCTTCCCGGGGAAATTATTTCCACTGTCCACATCTAATATTATTTACATTGACCACATCTAATATTATTTACACTGTCCACATCTAATATTATTTACACTGTCCACATCTAATATTATTTACACTGTCCACATCTAATATTATTTACACTGTCAACATCTAATATTATTTACACTGTTAATATCTATTATTATTTACATTGTCAACATCTAATATAATCTACACTGTCAACATCTATTATTATGTACATTGGAAACATCTAGTATTATTTACACTGTCAACACCTAGTATTATTTACACTGTCAACATCTATTATTATGTACACTGTCCACATATAGTATTATTTACACTGTCAACATCTAATATTATTTACACTGTCCACATTTAGTATTATTTTCTACACTGTCAACATCTAGTATTATTTACACTGTCAACATCTATTATTATGTACACTGTCCACATCTAGTATTATTTACACTGTCAACATCTAGTATTATTTACACTGTCAACATCTAGTATTATTTACATTGTCAACATCTAATATTATTTACACAATCCACCTCTAGTATTATTTTTTACACTGTCAAACATCTAATATTATTTACCCTGTCCACATCTAATATTATTTACACTGTCCACATCTAATATTATTTACACTGTCAAAATCTAATATTATTTACACTGTCCACATCTAATATTATTTCTTCTTCTTCTTCTGCGGTCATCCGGAGTTTTTTTTTCCGGATGTGATTGCGTTGTGCCTGTTTACAGCAGAGCTGCATTCTTGCGCCTTTAGGCCGACACATCCGACTTCTGCGGGCATTTGTTGACCGGGTTAACCTTCCCGGGGAAATTATTTCCACTGTCCACATCTAATATTATTTACACTGACCACATCTAATATTATTTACACTGTCCACATCTAATATTATTTACACTGTCCACATCTAATATTATTTACACTGTCCACATCTAATATTATTTACACTGTCAACATCTAATATTATTTACACTGTTAACATCTATTATTATTTACATTGTCAACATCTAATATAATCTACACTGTCAACATCTATTATTATGTACACTGGAAACATTTAGTATTATTTACACTGTCAACACCTAGTATTATTTACACTGTCTACATATATTATTATGTACACTGTCCACATCTAGTATTATTTACACTGTCAACATCTAATATTATTTACACTGTCCACATCTAGTATTATTTTCTACACTGTCAACATCTAGTATTATTTACACTGTCAACATCTATTATTATGTATACTGTCCACATCTAGTATTATTTACACTGTCAACATCTAGTATTATTTACACTGTCAACATCTAGTATTATTTACATTGTCAACATCTAATATTATTTACACAATCCACCTCTAGTATTATTTTTTACACTGTCAAACATCTAATATTATTTACACTGTCCACATCTAATATTATTTACACTGTCAACATCTAGTATTATTTACACTGTCAACATCTATTATTATGTACATTGGCAACATCTAGTATTATTTACACTGTCAACATCTAGTATTATTTACACTGTCCACATCTAATATTATTTACACTGTCAACATCTAATATTATTTACACTGTCAACATCTAGTATTATTTACTCTGTCAACATCTAATATTATTTACACTGTCAACATCTAATATTATTTACACTGCCCACATCTAGCATTATTTACACTGTCCACATCTAATATTATTTACACTGTCAACATCTAGTATTATTTACACTGTCAACATCTAATATTATTTACACTGTCAGCATCTAGTATTTTTTACACTGTCAACATCTAATATTATTTACACTGTCCACATCTAGTATTATTTACACTGTCCACATCTAATATTATTTACACTGTCCACATCTAATATTATTTACACTGTCACCATCTAGTATTTTTTACACTGTCAACATCTAATATTATTTACACTGTCCACATCTAGTATTATTTACACTGTCCACATCTAATATTATTTACACTGTCCACATCTAATATTATTTACACTGTCAACATCTAGTATTATTTACACTGTCATCATCTAATGTTATTTACACTGTCCACATCTAATATTATTTACACTGTCCACATCTAATATTATTTACACTGTCAAAATATAATATTATTTATACTGTCCACATCTAATACTATTTCCACTGTCCACATCTAATATTATTTACACTGTCAGCATCTAGTATTTTTTACACTGTCAACATCTAATATAATCTACACTGTCAACATCTAATATAATCTACACTGTCAACATCTATTATTATGTACATTGGCAACATCTAGTATTATTTAATCTTTCAACATCTAGTATTATTTACACTGTCAACATCTAGTATTATTTATCCAGTCAACATCTAGTGTTATTTACACTGTCAACATCTAGTATTATTTAAACTTTCCACATCTATTATTATGTACATTGGCAACATCTAGTATTATTTACACTGTCAGCATCTAGTATTATTTACACTGTCAACATCTAGTATTATTCACACTGTCAAGATCTAGTATTATTTACACTGTCTACGCCTGGTTTTATTTAAACTGTCAACATCTAGTATTATTTACACTGTCAACATCTAGTATTATTTACACTGTCAACATCTAATATTATCTACACTGTCAACATCTAATATTATTTACACTGTCCACATCTAATATTATTTACACTGTCAAAATCTAATATTATTTACACTGTCCACATCTAATATTATTTCTTCTTCTTCTTCTTCTGCGGTCATCCGGAGTTTTTTTTCCGGATGTGATTGCGTTGTGCCTGTTTACAGCAGAGCTGCATTCTTGCGCCGTTAGGCCGACACATCCGACTTCTGCGGGCATTTGTTGACCGGGTTAACCTTCCCGGGGAAATTATTTCCACTGTCCACATCTAATATTATTTACACTGACCACATCTAATATTATTTACACTGTCCACATCTAATATTATTTACACTGTCCACATCTAATATTATTTACACTGTCCACATCTAATATTATTTACACTGTCAACATCTAATATTATTTACACTGTTAACATCTATTATTATTTACATTGTCAACATCTAATATAATCTACACTGTCAACATCTATTATTATGTACATTGGAAACATCTAGTATTATTTACACTGTCAACACCTAGTATTATTTACACTGTCAACATCTATTATTATGTACACTGTCCACATCTAGTATTATTTACACTGTCAACATCTAATATTATTTACACTGTCCATGTAGTAGTGTCAAATGAAGTAACAAGACTTGATCTGTACTAAAACTTTATACTTTATTCTCAAGATGACAAGCCGTGTCTTCTCAGCTGGACTATCGGATGTTGACTGCCCTTCACAACAACAATACGTCACGATTGAGCATCTCTCTCCGCTTTCACTCATAATGCTCAATCGTGCTGTATCTCTAATTCCCCACTAGATCCTAATTATAACCCAAACTACACATACTGTTACACCTCCCCATGTTTATTAAAGAATTTTCCTTATAAAGGAAAAATCTTTACTCCTAATCCCCTTACTCTATTCCCTCTTTTTCCTCTAATCTTCCATAGTTCTTCTAATCCTCCCCAAACCAACTCCAATTTAATTAAACATTCTATTTCTTTAACTCTTTCCCCAGCTATATAATCAACCCACTTCTTCTTCCATTTTACCTCTATACCTCGTACCATGTACTGTAACCCTTTTTTAACTTACCATTTCTACTCTTCTTTCATTTCCCCAAACTATATAGCAATCCACTATATATTCCTTGGCTCCTCAAGTTCCTATATAAAATATGCATATTATAAACAAAATGGCTCGTAAAATCGTATTTGTGCAACTGGCATTAGGAAATCACTCGCATTTCTCAATACAAGACAACCCGAACAACGAGAACAACGTATTTAGAAGAAGTAAAGAAGGGGTGCACCAAGTAAAAGGAATAAATAGTCAAGATAAGCACAAAGAAACGCATATTCCACACAACCACATTTACCTCCTTTGCCAATAAAAAAAATTTGTACAATCAAATTTTTTCTTATAAATACGTCATACAAAAATAGATCTTTGTTTTCTATAAACCAAGTTGATATAATGTTTTACAAGCTTTATATATACAACCCTATATGAAATAGAACTTTTTACGTAAGTTTCAAGCCTTATATCTTCAACATTTAAAATTTCCAACCACAATCTTGTCCAAATTGCGTTATCTCACCTTTTAGCATGAGATCCTGTTCAATTTTTATGAACACCTTTAATATAATTAAAGCTGGTTTTTCACAGCACCTATTTCTTGCCCCCTTCATGTCCCATGATCTGCCCTTTATCCCCCTATGTATTTCTTCTATATGCTGCTATTCACAGTTTTTCCCTTAAACTTCTATCTAGTTATACTCTACTTATATATTCGAAGCTTTTCAAGCAACCTAACCTTCCCAACAGCCTATGTCTCCATACCCTCTCTCAATAATTTTATAATTCCTTTCTGAACGAAAGGGCTTTTTTTTTTTTTTTTTTAAAGCCCCCTGTATTTGAAAAGTTAACTAATATTCTAACCAAACTTAAAACCAATTCATTAACCACATCACTTAATCTATCAATCCAACTGTTTACGCAAAACTAAATCAAAACAAGGCGTCACAATTATCCAATTAAAACACATTTTCAAAATTAATATGGCATGCATTTTATCAACCCAAAAGCAAATATTATATCATTATTAGACACTTTTACGGTCCAATAGTGTTTTACTCAAAGCACTATAAACTCAACGATCCTAACTTACTTAAACTAACTTTTTATAAAACCAAACCAAGCATGAAATAAAACATAATACATATACATATAGCATTGAAACATAGTCTCAATAAAATAATCAATTAACAACCATCATTGCCCAGTTACACGAAAATAAAACTCCAAGTGAATAAACAAAGATTTTTCAAGTAAACTTTCTTAAAATTATTACGTATAGTGGCCCCAACAACCATACTAATAATGTACCAGATCTCTATTTATTCAGGCCATTCCATTTATATATTTCCTAACTCCATTCTCATTTTCCTACCTCATCATAGCCAATTGCTAACCAGAGACATACTTCCCAGTATATCAATAATACCAAAAACTCCCCACCAAATTCTCTATAAAACTTCCTACAACTCTCTGTAAGCGAACCGCTTTTAAATTTAAATTGTTCATTAAAATTATGATTGACAAAACTGAAGATATTTCCCTTATCCCCTATTTCACATTCTCACAGAAAAGATATGTTAGATTGAGTTAGTGCGCACTTAGGAAAATAAGAAAAAGAAAGGAAAAAGTAAGAAGCAATCACACTTCTCTTTCCATACATACTTTATGAATAAAGTTTCAAAATTTATCTTCAGTTTCCGTCAATAATAATTGTTATTATCAAAAAAAAATATTGATTCAACACTACTAGCTTTTCTTTTTTTTTTTTTTTTCTTCCAAGTAAACCCATCAATTCAATGCTACATATGTGTATCTGTTACTTACAGACCAATATCCAAATCTTATAAGCATATCTGCCGATATCAATGATAACAAATAGTACAAACATCAATTCCTCCTTTTTCTAGCCTAACTCCAAACACATCATACTACCCGGAAAATCCTCTTAATTAATCACTGTAAACTACAGTACAAGTCCTCTTATCTATACTAATGTAGTATTCACCATCCACTCACCTATTTACTTGTGGCCCTACCTGCCAATTATTTCCCTTCAATTTGTCCAAGCTACTAAAAAATCAACCATCAATTCCACCCCATAGAGAAATAACCAAATATATACATATACTTCATTCAAAACTACCTCCATATTGATTATAAAAATACCAAGAGTCATCTTCTTCATTTTCGAATTCTAACACTTATAAATTGCTATCTGCAATATTCTCTACTTATCTACTTCCTACGGTTCCACTTCTTCAATAACTCCAAATTTCTTTGAACCAATGCTAATTCTACATCAATGTCTTCTTCTTCGTACAATCCATTTGTTTCCTCCATACTACTACTACTTGACTCTGACTTTTCATCCATTTCTTCTTCTTCGTCTGTATGTCTCTCTTTAGCTGCCGCTAATCTTTTTTTTTTTTCAATATCCCATCTAATTTGTCGATCACTATTCCTCAAGGATCTTTCTAGTAACGGCATATCCTCCCCGCTCGTTGAATAATCCCGAATTCTCCTCTGTCTTTTCACTTCTCTATCTCTTTGTCTATCCATTCTCCTTTTCGTTGCCTGTCTAGTGTTCCTAAACGGAGCACTTATTTCCTCTTCCATACTATCATAATGAGTCTCATTCAACTTTTCTTCTTCTATTGTTTTCGGTATCGTCTGTTCTTGAGTATCATCAAAGCCTGGAGTTGCTAATAAGCGATTTTGTGCTGGATCTCTTCTAACGCCTGGGGTTACTGTAGCACCTCTAACGAGTTGTTCATCTAAAAACCTTGTGTCTGAATAATAATTATTATTATTATTATATTCTATCTCTTCTTCATCTCTCCTTAAGTGTTCCACGTGTGCCCTTGCTACATGTCCAAGTCACGGGACTGGTTCTTAATACTATATGACAGTGGGCCGATATAACTCTCATCGAACCTGAATTATTCCAAGCTCAGTTACAAAATATTCAAGCCTGCACGTATTAGTTATTTCCATATAACCATGGTCTTACTGACTTCATGAGACCTCTAGCTTTTTTCAGCGACTCTTCAGCTGTTTGCTGTTTTTGTGTTCCACAAACATCTTTCTTTTTGGAATTATCTTCCTCTCTCTCTCTTGGTATTCGTCTCTTGACCTTCCCTACTTTCCTGTCATATAAACTGGTATCTAGTTCCAAAGAGTCACTAACTAAACATTTGCCTGCTTGTCCACCAGCAACCATACCGCCCGAGGAAACATCTCGTTTCGAGTCAGGATCGTTCCTAATCATTCTTTTTAAATCTCTGTCTGGTGTACATTCTATATCAGAATCTGTGAGGTCCGAAAATTCCGATTCATAAGATTCTTCGGTTCCACATCCATGATTATACCTGAGCAAAGTTTTTCCATTTCTAGCCCTAACATTCTTTCTAATTTTCTTTCTGCTGTCTTCTGTCTTGGGTTGTCTAACTTCTGTACCTGTGTCTCTCTTTAATGCAACAGTGTTTCTCTTCCCTACTGTATCAACTTGTGTCTGTGTGTTCCGTTCTATTACTTCAATCATCTGCGTCTGTGTCTCTCTTTCCTGTCGATCATCAGCTAAGGTTCTATTAGTCTGATGCTAATTTTCTCCTTTGTTTGACTTTGCGAGTGCATATTTCAATCTTCTGATTTCAAACCATTGATTTTGTAATGTTTTCTGCTCTTCACTATTAGATGGCCAATTCCAGTTCCATCTTTTCTTTTAAAAATTCTGTCTCTGCCAACTATTTTCTTCTGGCTTGCCATGTTGTCCCTCTTCATACCTTCGTGTTCTCGTCACGTCGTTTACATTCCATCTGTGACAGTTTCTGTCGTTCTTATAAAGTGGTTGTTTTCTAAAGCAGGTTGAGCTTTGACGTGGCCTTGGCGTAATGGTATCATACTGGCCATTCGATTGGACACCTCTACCACGTTGTCTTCTATCATTTTTTTCCAGTGTCATAATTTCTGCGCTAGTTTGATTAACTCCACGTCTTCTTTGCATTTCTCGAAAATTTCTATTTGTTCTACTATGCACACTTCTATTCTGTGTATTAAACTGAGCACCTCTGTTACTACAAAATCCAAAAACGTGTCCCCTTTGACCACAGCTCCGACAAACCATATTTGTTTTATTTGTATTACTTACCGTTTCTCTTACAGACTTTCTCCTTTTTTCTAGTGAATATATTTGGGCTGTATTTCTTCTGGATGAATGGATCAATTCATTCATTCTCAGGTTCTCTTTTCTTCCGCGTCCGCGTTTGTTAACAATTCTTTCCTGCGTTCTCGTACCTGTAAAATTCCTACGTCTATCTTCAACATTCCTACTCACCTTGTTAATGTCATGTCTACCCTGTGTATTCGACTGGACACGCCTGTTATTACAAAACCGAAAAACATGTCCCCGTTGACCACAATTCCAACAGACAATATTTGTACTATTTGTGTTACCTACTGTTTCTCTTGTAGGGTATCTCATATTTCTTCTTTCCTCATTATCATACCTATTTCTACCTTGTAACGTCTGTATACCTCCTCTCCTATTCCATCCGAATCTTGTTTGTCCTATTTCCATAGGTTCCTCAACTCTGTCATCTTGACTACTTCCCACTTCTCGTCCTGTTCTTAATCTAAACCTACGTCTCAAATTTTCTTCTTGTACCGCGATATCCACCGCTTGTGATAACCTCTCAGGGTTTTCCCTCATTAATTTAAGTTTCAAACCATCAGACTTTATGCCATCCACAAAGATCCCTACCAACATCCTTTCCACCTCCTCTCCTCGTACATTCTGTCCTAAGAATGCCTCTTCAGCCAGATTAATTAATCTATCGCTAAACAATTGTACCGTCTCTCCGTTATTTTGTTTAGCCTGCCTCAACACCGAAAATGCATGTTGTGGATCCGTTATTTCTGCATATTTCCTTGCTAGGTCTTCCTTGAATTGTTCCCATGTCTCATCTACTCTAGCTTCTAGCTTTCTTCTTATATGATCCGAGACCGGTTCCGTTGCCGTCTGATAAGCCAGTCTCATTTTTTCTTCATCTGTTGCTGAGATCAAATAGGCATATTTTTCTATAGAGGTGACCCATTTCTTATAGTCTCTGGCCTGTCCATTAAACTTTACAATTTCTGTTGCCATGCCTTGTTGTTTAATCACCATATTAAGTCGGCCTACTGCTGTACCCACGCCTGTCAAAACCTGGGCCAAGTTATCCGGTTCCGCCATGCTGAAAAATACTGAAACAAAGCAAGCAACCAATCACACAATTACAATTTCCCAAATCCCAAACAGCACAATTCAGTTGGTTATAATATTGTAAGATATTACATTAATCAGAGGAAGCATCAACAATATCCTGTCTGAGCATAGGAAGAATGAACCCTGTCCTCAATAAAAAACTCAAATTTGTGGCAATCAGAAGGTTCCTTGTAGATATTTGTTTCTTAAACCACAATAATGTCCTGTACTCCACTCTAATTAATAAATTCGGAAGCTCACGGGAGACCTCGAAATACACAACTTTTACTCCGAGTCTATTTCCTTAATTAATCCGTCATCTTCTTTTACCAACTTACGGATTCAGTTCAACCAACCAGAGCCCGCATCAAGTGAAAGTCTCGGAATTCAGGTGGTGGAGTTCAGATATCACTTCTCTTCCCTCAGGTAGTTTCGTCCTTCTCGTGGGCTGCCAGAAAATTTTCAACCCCTGGTTGGGTCACATCTCATGGGCTGCCAGACAATCTTCGACCCCCTGGTTGGGTCCCTTCCTTGATCTCAAGTGGGTACTTCGTCGTCGTATGGAATGGGTCATAGGAATATAACGAGGCCCAAGGATTAGGTGTGTTTGGGTCATAGGAATGACAAGACCCAAAACTGGAAAAACTGGATTAGTATCAATCAGCCAACGGCTAGTGATGAGCTGACCTTGAACGAGTTCTGACTTCCGATAAAATCTTGAAAGTGGCAAGGTTCAGGCAACGGCCAGGTTAGGCCCCTTATAAATGATACGATTCAAATGTTCAGCCACGGCTCCAGGAAACCCTTCTTGTCCTGGCAGTTTTGTCTGGATTCTTTAGTACTTCGCGTGGTAGGCCATTATCTTCATAATTTGTCTTACAGCATGCCGCCAGTGGATAGTTGTTGTTGGCCGGCCTAGATCAACCTCAGATTCTCGGTCCACGGCACCATTTATTTCTTCTGTAGTAGTGTCAAATGAAGTAACAAGACTTGATCTGTACTAAAACTTTATACTTTATTCTCAAGATGACAAGCCGTGTCTTCTCAGCTGGACTATCGGATGTTGACTGCCCTTCACAACAACAATACGTCACGATTGAGCATCTCTCTCCGCTTTCACTCATAATGCTCAATCGTGCTGTATCTCTAATTCCCCACTAGATCCTAATTATAACCCAAACTACACATACTGTTACATCCACATCTAGTATTATTTTCTACACTGTCAACATCTAATATTATTTACACTCTCCACATCTAATATTATTTACACTGTCAACATCTAGTATTATTTACACTGTCAACATCTATTATTATGTACATTGGCAACATCTAGTATTATTTACACTGTCAACATCTAGTATTATTTACACTGTCCACATCTAATATTATTTACACTGCCAACATTTAATATTATTTACACTGACAACATCTAATATTATTTACACTGTCAACATCTAATATTATTTACACTGTCAACATCTAGTATTATTTACTCTGTCAACATCTAATATTATTTACACTGTCAACATCTAATATTATTTGCACTGCCCACATCTAGTATTATTTACACTGTCCACATCTAATATTATTTACACTGTCAACATCTAGTATTATTTACACTGTCAACATCTAATATTATTTACACTGTCCACATCTAATATTATTTACATTGTCAACATCTAGTATTATTTACACTGTCAACATATAATATTATTTACACTGTCCACATATAATATTATTTACACTGTCAAAATTTAATATATTTACACTGTCCACATCTAATATTATTTACACTGTCCACATCTAATATTATTTACACTGTCAGCATCTAGTATTTTTTACACTGTCAACATCTAATATTATTTACACTGTCCACATCTAGTATTATTTACACTGTCCACATCTAATATTATTTACACTGTCCACATCTAATATTATTTACACTTTCAACATCTAGTATTATTTACACTGTCATCATCTAATGTTATTTACACTGTCCACATCTAATATTATTTACACTGTCCACATCTAATATTATTTACACTGTCAAAATATAATATTATTTATACTGTCCACATCTAATACTATTCCTACTGTCCACATCTAATATTATTTACACTGTCAGCATCTAGTATTTTTTACACTGTCAACATCTAATATAATCTACACTGTCAACATCTAATATAATCTACACTGTCAACATCTATTATTATGTACATTGGCAACACCTAGTATTATTTAATCTGTCAACATCTAGTATTATTTACACTGTCAACATCTAGTATTATTTATCCAGTCAACATCTAGTGTTATTTACACTGTCAACATCTAGTATTATTTAAACTGTCCACATCTATTATTATGTACATTGGCAACATCTAGTATTATTTACACTGTCAGCATCTAGTATTATTTACACTGTCAACATCTAGTATTATTCACACTGTCAAGATCTAGTATTATTTACACTGTCTACGCCTGGTTTTTTTTAAACTGTCAACATCTAGTATTATTTACACTGTCAACATCTAGTATTATTTACACTGTCAACATCTAAAATTATTTACACTGTCAACATCTAATATTATTTACACTGTCAACATCTAGTATTATTTACACTGTCAACATCTAGTATTATTTACACTGTCCACATCTAATATTATTTACACTGTCAACATCTAGTATTATTTACACTGTCAGCATCTAGTATTATTTACACTGTCCACATCTAATATTATTTACATTGTCAACATCTAGTATTATTTTCACTGTCAACATATAGTATTATTTACACTGTCCACATATAATATTATTTACACTGTCAAAATCTAATATATTTACACTGTCCACATCTAATATTATTTACACTGTCCACATCTAATATTATTTACACTGTCCACATCTAGTATTATTTACACTGTCAACATCTAGTATTATTTACACTGTCCACATCTAATATTATTTACACTGTCAACATCTAGTATTATTTACACTGTCAACAACTAATATTATTTACACTGTCCACATATAATATTATTTACACTGTCAAAATCTAATATATTTACACTGTCCACATCTAATATTATTTACACTGTCCACATCTAATATTATTTACACTGTCCACATCTAGTATTATTTACACTGTCCACATCTAATATTATTTACACTGTCCACATCTAATATTATTTACACAGTCAACATCTAATATTATTTACACTGTCCACATCTAATGTTATTTACACTGTCCACATCTAATATTATTTACACTGTCCACATCTAATATTATTTACACTGTCAAAATATAATATTATTTATACTGTCCACATCTAATACTATTTCCACTGTCCACATCTAATATTATTTACTCTAACCACAACTAATATTATTTACACTGTCCACATCTAATATTATTTACACTGTCCACATCTAATATTATTTACACTGTCCACATCTAATATTATTTACACTGTTAACATCTAATATTATTTACACTATTAACATCTATTATTATTTACACTGTCAACATCTAATATAATCTAAACTGTAAACATCTATTATTATGTACATTGGCAACATCTAGTATTATTTAATCTGTCAACATCTAGTATTATTTACACTGTCAACATCTAGTATTATTTATCCTGTCAACATCTAGTGTTATTTACACTGTCAACATCTAGTATTATTTAAACTGTCCACATCTATTATTATGTACATTGGCAACATCTAGTATTATTTACACTGTCAACATCTAGTATTATTTACACTGTCAACATCTAGTATTATTTACACTGCCAACATCTAATATTATTTACACTGACAACATCTAATATTATTTACACTGTCAACATCTAATATTATTTACACTGTCTACATCTAGTATTATTTACTCTGTCAACATCTAATATTATTTACACTATCAACATCTAATATTATTTACACTGCCCACATCTAGTATTATTTACACTGTCCACATCTAATATTATTTACACTGTCAACATCTAGTATTATTTATACTGTCAACATCTAATATTATTTACACTGTCCACATCTAATATTATTTACATTGTCAACATCTAGTATTATTTACACTGTCAACATATAGTATTATTTACACTGTCCACATATAATATTATTTACACTGTCAAAATCTAATATATTTACACTGTCCACATCTAATATTATTTACACTGTCCACATCTAATATTATTTACACTGTCAGCATCTAGTATTTTTTACACTGTCAACATCTAATATTATTTACACTGTCCACATCTAGTATTATTAACACTGTCCACATCTAATATTATTTACACTGTCCACATCTAATATTATTTACACTGTCAACATCTAGTATTATTTACACTGTCCACATCTAATGTTATTTACACTGTCCACATCTAATATTATTTACACTGTCCACATCTAATATTATTTACACTGTCAAAATATAATATTATTTATACTGTCCACATCTAATACTATTTCCACTGTCCACATCTAATATTATTTACTCTGACCACATCTAATATTATTTACACTGTCCACATCTAATATTATTTACACTGTCAAAATATAATATTATTTATACTGTCCACATCTAATACTATTCCTACTGTCCACATCTAATATTATTTACACTGTCAGCATCTAGTATTTTTTACACTGTCAACATCTAATATAATCTACACTGTCAACATCTAATATAATCTACACTGTCAACATCTATTATTATGTACATTGGCAACACCTAGTATTATTTAATCTGTCAACATCTAGTATTATTTACACTGTCAACATCTAGTATTATTTATCCAGTCAACATCTAGTGTTATTTACACTGTCAACATCTAGTATTATTTAAACTGTCCACATCTATTATTATGTACATTGGCAACATCTAGTATTATTTACACTGTCAGCATCTAGTATTATTTACACTGTCAACATCTAGTATTATTCACACTGTCAAGATCTAGTATTATTTACACTGTCTACGCCTGGTTTTTTTTAAACTGTCAACATCTAGTATTATTTACACTGTCAACATCTAGTATTATTTACACTGTCAACATCTAAAATTATTTACACTGTCAACATCTAATATTATTTACACTGTCAACATCTAGTATTATTTACACTGTCAACATCTAGTATTATTTACACTGTCCACATCTAATATTATTTACACTGTCAACATCTAGTATTATTTACACTGTCAGCATCTAGTATTATTTACACTGTCCACATCTAATATTATTTACATTGTCAACATCTAGTATTATTTTCACTGTCAACATATAGTATTATTTACACTGTCCACATATAATATTATTTACACTGTCAAAATCTAATATATTTACACTGTCCACATCTAATATTATTTACACTGTCCACATCTAATATTATTTACACTGTCCACATCTAGTATTATTTACACTGTCAACATCTAGTATTATTTACACTGTCCACATCTAATATTATTTACACTGTCAACATCTAGTATTATTTACACTGTCAACAACTAATATTATTTACACTGTCCACATATAATATTATTTACACTGTCAAAATCTAATATATTTACACTGTCCACATCTAATATTATTTACACTGTCCACATCTAATATTATTTACACTGTCCACATCTAGTATTATTTACACTGTCCACATCTAATATTATTTACACTGTCCACATCTAATATTATTTACACAGTCAACATCTAATATTATTTACACTGTCCACATCTAATGTTATTTACACTGTCCACATCTAATATTATTTACACTGTCCACATCTAATATTATTTACACTGTCAAAATATAATATTATTTATACTGTCCACATCTAATACTATTTCCACTGTCCACATCTAATATTATTTACTCTAACCACAACTAATATTATTTACACTGTCCACATCTAATATTATTTACACTGTCCACATCTAATATTATTTACACTGTCCACATCTAATATTATTTACACTGTTAACATCTAATATTATTTACACTATTAACATCTATTATTATTTACACTGTCAACATCTAATATAATCTAAACTGTAAACATCTATTATTATGTACATTGGCAACATCTAGTATTATTTAATCTGTCAACATCTAGTATTATTTACACTGTCAACATCTAGTATTATTTATCCTGTCAACATCTAGTGTTATTTACACTGTCAACATCTAGTATTATTTAAACTGTCCACATCTATTATTATGTACATTGGCAACATCTAGTATTATTTACACTGTCAACATCTAGTATTATTTACACTGTCAACATCTAGTATTATTTACACTGCCAACATCTAATATTATTTACACTGACAACATCTAATATTATTTACACTGTCAACATCTAATATTATTTACACTGTCTACATCTAGTATTATTTACTCTGTCAACATCTAATATTATTTACACTATCAACATCTAATATTATTTACACTGCCCACATCTAGTATTATTTACACTGTCCACATCTAATATTATTTACACTGTCAACATCTAGTATTATTTATACTGTCAACATCTAATATTATTTACACTGTCCACATCTAATATTATTTACATTGTCAACATCTAGTATTATTTACACTGTCAACATATAGTATTATTTACACTGTCCACATATAATATTATTTACACTGTCAAAATCTAATATATTTACACTGTCCACATCTAATATTATTTACACTGTCCACATCTAATATTATTTACACTGTCAGCATCTAGTATTTTTTACACTGTCAACATCTAATATTATTTACACTGTCCACATCTAGTATTATTAACACTGTCCACATCTAATATTATTTACACTGTCCACATCTAATATTATTTACACTGTCAACATCTAGTATTATTTACACTGTCCACATCTAATGTTATTTACACTGTCCACATCTAATATTATTTACACTGTCCACATCTAATATTATTTACACTGTCAAAATATAATATTATTTATACTGTCCACATCTAATACTATTTCCACTGTCCACATCTAATATTATTTACTCTGACCACATCTAATATTATTTACACTGTCCACATCTAATATTATTTACACTGTCCACATCTAATATATTTACACTGTCCACATCTAATATTATTTACACTGTTGACATCTAATATTATTTACACTGTTAACATCTATTATTATTTACATTGTCAACATCTAATATAATCTACACTGTCAACATCTATTATTATGTACATTGGCAACATCTAGTATTATTTAATCTGTCAACATCTAGTATTATTTACACTGTCAACATCTAGTATTATTTATCCTGTCAACATTTAGTGTTATTTACACTGTCAACATCTAATATTATTTAAACTGTCCACATCTATTATTATGTACATTGGCAACATCTAGTATTATTTACACTGTCAACATCTAGTATTATTTACACTGTCAACATATAGTATTATTCACACTGTCAAGATCTAGTATTATTTACACTGTCTACGCCTGGTTTTATTTAAACTGTCAACATCTAGTATTATTTACACTGTCAACATCTAGTATTATTTACACTGTCAACATCTAATATTATTTACACTGTCAACATCTAATATTATTTACACTGTCAACATCTAGTATTATTTAAACTGTCAACATCTAGTATTATGTACTTTTTCAACATCTAGTATTATTTACACAGTCAACATCTATTATTATGTACATTGGCAACATCTAGTATTATTTACACTGTCAACATCTAGTATTATTTATATTTACACTGTCAACATCTAGTATTATTTACTCTGTCAACATTTAGTAGTATTTACACTGTCCACATCTATTATTATTTACACTGTCCACATCTAGTATTATTTACACTATCAACATCTATTATTATTTACACTGTCAACATCTAGTATTATTTACACTGTCCACATCCAGTATTATTAACACTGTAAACATCTAGTATTATTTAAACTGTCAACATCTATTATTATGTACACTGTCCACATCTAGTATTATTTACACTGTCAACATCTAATATTATTTACACTGTCCACATCTAGAATTATTTTCTACACTGTCAACATCTAGTATTATTTACACTGTCAACATCTTTTATTATGTACACTGTCCACATCTAGTATTATTTACACTGCCAACATCTAGTATTATTTACACTGTCAACATCTAGTATTATTTACATTGTCAACATCTAATATTATTTACACAATCCACATCTAGTATTATTTTTTACACTGTCAAACATTTAATATTATTTACACTGTCCACATCTAGTATTATTTTCTCTGTCAACATCTAGTATTATTTACACTGTCAACATCTATTATTATGTACATTGGCAACATCTAGTATTATTTACACTGTCAACATCTAGTATTATTTACTCTGTCAACGTTTAATATTATTTACACAGTCAACATCTAATATTATTTACACGGTAAACATCTAATATTATTTACACTGTCAACATCTAATATTATTTACACTGTCAACATCTAGTATTATTTACTCTGTCAATATCTAATATTATTTACACTGTCAACATCTAATATTATTTACGCTGTCCACATCTAATATTATTTACACTGTCCACATCTAGTGTTATTAACTCTTTCAACATCTAATATTATTTACACTGTCCACATATAATATTATTTACATTGTCAACATCTAATATTATTTACACTGTCAACATATAGTATTATTTACACTGTCCACATATAATATTATTTACACTGTCCACATCTAGTAATATTTATACTGTCAATATCGTCTGTTATTTACACTGTCAACATCTAGTATTATTTACACTGTCCACATCTATTATTATGCACATTGGCAACATCTAGTATTATTTACACTGTCAACATCTAGTGTTATTTACACTGTCAACATCTAGTATTATTTAAACTGTCAAGATCTAGTGTTATTTACACTGTCAACATTTAGAATTATTTACACTGTCCACATCTATTATTATGTACATTGGCAACATCTAGCATTATTTACACTGTCAACATCTAGTATTATTTACACTGTCAAGATTTAGTATTATTTACACTGTCTACGTCTGGTGTTATTTACACTGTCAACATCTTGTATTATTTACACTATCAAAATCTAATATTATTTACACAGCCAACATCTAATATTATTTACAATGTCATTATCTATTATTATTTACATTGTCAACATCTAGTATTATTTCACTGTCAACATCTATTATTATGTACTTTGTCAACATCTATTATTATTTACACTGTCAACATCTATTATTATGTACATTGGCAACATCTAGTATTATTTACACTGTCAATATCTAGTATTATTTACAATGCCAACATCTATTATTATTTACACTGTCAACATTTAGTATTATTTACACTGTCCACATCTAGTATTATTTACACTGCCAACATCTAGTATTACTTACACTGTTAACATCTAGTATTATTTACACTGTCAACATCTAGTATTATTTACACTGTCCACATCTAGTATCATATTCACTGTCAACATCTAGTATTATTTACACTGCCAACATCTAGTATTATTTACACTGTTCTCATTTAGTATTATTTACACTGTCCACATCTAGTATTTTTTACACTGTCCACATCTATTATTATTTACAATGTCAACATCTAGTATTATTTACACTGTCAACATCTAATATTATTTACATTGTCATCATCTAATATTATTTACACTGTCAACATCTAGTATTATTTACTCTGTCAACATCTAATATTATTTACACTGTCAACATCTAATATTATTTACACTGTCCACATCTAGTATTATTTACACTGTCCACATCTAATATTATTTACACTGTCAACATCTAATATTATTTACACTGTCCACATCTATTATTATTTACACTGTCATCATCTCATATTATTTACACTGTCAACATCTAATATTATTTACACTGTCCTTATCTAATATATTTACACCGTCCACATCTAATATTATTTACACTGTCTACATCCAATATTATTTACAATGTCAACATCTAATATTATTTACACTGTCCACATCTAGTGTTATTTACACTGTCAACAACTATTATTATTTACACTGTCCACATCTATTATTATGTACATTGGCAACATCTAGTATTATTTACACTGACAACATCTAGTATTATTTACACTGTCAACATTTATTATTATTTACACTGTCAAGTTCTAGTATTATTTACACTGTCTACGTCTTGTGTTAATTACAATGTCAACATCTAATATTATTTACACTGTTCACATCTAGTATTATTTACACTGTCAACATCTAAAATTATTTACACCGTCAACATCTAATATTATTTACACTGTCAACATCTAGTATTATTTACACTGTCCACATCTAATATTATTTACACTGTCCACATCTAATATTATTTACACTGTCAACATCTAGTATTATTTACACTGTCAAGATCTAGTGTTATTTACACTGTCAACATCTAGTATTATTTACATTGTCAACATCTAATATTATTTACACAATCCACATCTAGTATTATTTTTTACACTGTCAAACATTTAATATTATTTACACTGTCCACATCTAGTATTATTTTCTCTGTCAACATCTAGTATTATTTACACTGTCAACATCTATTATTATGTACATTGGCAACATCTAGTATTATTTACACTGTCAACATCTAGTATTATTTACTCTGTCAACGTTTAATATTATTTACACAGTCAACATCTAATATTATTTACACGGTAAACATCTAATATTATTTACACTGTCAACATCTAATATTATTTACACTGTCAACATCTAGTATTATTTACTCTGTCAATATCTAATATTATTTACACTGTCAACATCTAATATTATTTACACTGTCCACATCTAATATTATTTACACTGTCCACATCTAGTGTTATTAACTCTTTCAACATCTAATATTATTTACACTGTCCACATATAATATTATTTACATTGTCAACATCTAATATTATTTACACTGTCAACATATAGTATTATTTACACTGTCCACATATAATATTATTTACACTGTCCACATCTAATATTATTTACGTTGTCAACATCTAATATTTAAACTGTTAACATCTAAAATTATTTACACTCTCAGCATCTAGTATTTTTTTTACACTGTCAACATCTAATATTATTTACACTGTCCACATCTAGTATTATTTTCACTGTCAACATCTAGTATTATTTACACTGTCCACATCTATTATTATGCACATTGGCAACATCTAGTATTATTTACACTGTCAACCTCTAGTGTTATTTACACTGTCAACATCTAGTATTATTTAAACTGTCAAGATCTAGTGTTATTTACACTGTCAACATTTAGAATTATTTACACTGTCCACATCTATTATTATGTACATTGGCAACATCTAGCATTATTTACACTGTCAACATCTAGTATTATTTACACTGTCAACATCTAGTATTATTTACACTGTCAAGATTTAGTATTATTTACACTGTCTACGTCTGGTGTTATTTACACTGTCAACATCTTGTATTATTTACACTATCAAAATCTAATATTATTTACACAGCCAACATCTAATATTATTTACAATGTCATTATCTATTATTATTTACATTGTCAACATCTAGTATTATTTCACTGTCAAAATCTATTATTATGTACTTTGTCAACATCTATTATTATTTACACTGTCAACATCTATTATTATGTACATTGGCAACATCTAGTATTATTTACACTGTCAATATCTAGTATTATTTACAATGCCAACATCTATTATTATTTACACTGTCAACATTTAGTATTATTTACACTGTCCACATCTAGTATTATTTACACTGCCAACATCTAGTATTACTTACACTGTTAACATCTAGTATTATTTACACTGTCAACATCTAGTATTATTTACACTGTCCACATCTAGTATCATATTCACTGTCAACATCTAGTATTATTTACACTGCCAACATCTAGTATTATTTACACTGTTCTCATTTAGTATTATTTACACTGTCCACATCTAGTATTTTTTACACTGTCCACATCTATTATTATTTACAATGTCAACATCTAGTATTATTTACACTGTCAACATCTAATATTATTTACATTGTCATCATCTAATATTATTTACACTGTCAACATCTAGTATTATTTACTCTGTCAACATCTAATATTATTTACACTGTCAACATCTAATATTATTTACACTGTCCACATCTAGTATTATTTACACTGTCCACATCTAATATTATTTACACTGTCAACATCTAATATTATTTACACTGTCCACATCTATTATTATTTACACTGTCAACATCTCATATTATTTACACTGTCAACATTTAATATTATTTACACTGTCCTCATCTAATATTATTTACACCGTCCACATCTAATATTATTTACACTGTCTACATCCAATATTATTTACAATGTCAACATCTAATATTATTTACACTGTCCACATCTAGTGTTATTTACACTGTCAACAACTATTATTATTTACACTGTCCACATCTATTATTATGTACATTGGCAACATCTAGTATTATTTACACTGACAACATCTAGTATTATTTACACTGTCAACATTTATTATTATTTACACTGTCAAGATCTAGTATTATTTACACTGTCTACGTCTTGTGTTAATTACAATGTCAACATCTAATATTATTTACACTGTTCACATCTAGTATTATTTACACTGTCAACATCTAAAATTATTTACACCGTCAACATCTAATATTATTTACACTGTCAACATCTAGTATTATTTACACTGTCCACATCTAATATTATTTACACTGTCAACATCTAGTATTATTTACACTGTCAAGATCTAGTGTTATTTACACTGTCAACATTTAGTAATATTTACAATGTCCACATCTATTATTATGTACATTGGCAACATCTAATATTATTTACACTGACAACATCTAGTATTATTTACACTGTCAACATTTATTATTATTTACACTGTCAAGTTCTAGTATTATTTACACTGTCTACGTCTTGTGTTAATTACAATGTCAACATCTAATATTATTTACACTGTTCACATCTAGTATTATTTACACTGTCAACATCTAAAATTATTTACACCGTCAACATCTAATATTATTTACACTGTCAACATCTAGTATTATTTACACTGTCCACATCTAATATTATTTACACTGTCCACATCTAATATTATTTACACTGTCAACATCTAGTATTATTTACACTGTCAAGATCTAGTGTTATTTACACTGTCAACATCTAGTATTATTTACATTGTCAACATCTAATATTATTTACACAATCCACATCTAGTATTATTTTTTACACTGTCAAACATTTAATATTATTTACACTGTCCACATCTAGTATTATTTTCTCTGTCAACATCTAGTATTATTTACACTGTCAACATCTATTATTATGTACATTGGCAACATCTAGTATTATTTACACTGTCAACATCTAGTATTATTTACTCTGTCAACGTTTAATATTATTTACACAGTCAACATCTAATATTATTTACACGGTAAACATCTAATATTATTTACACTGTCAACATCTAATATTATTTACACTGTCAACATCTAGTATTATTTACTCTGTCAATATCTAATATTATTTACACTGTCAACATCTAATATTATTTACACTGTCCACATCTAATATTATTTACACTGTCCACATCTAGTGTTATTAACTCTTTCAACATCTAATATTATTTACACTGTCCACATATAATATTATTTACATTGTCAACATCTAATATTATTTACACTGTCAACATATAGTATTATTTACACTGTCCACATATAATATTATTTACACTGTCCACATCTAATATTATTTACGTTGTCAACATCTAATATTTAAACTGTTAACATCTAAAATTATTTACACTCTCAGCATCTAGTATTTTTTTACACTGTCAACATCTAATATTATTTACACTGTCCACATCTAGTATTATTTTCACTGTCAACATCTAGTATTATTTACACTGTCCACATCTATTATTATGCACATTGGCAACATCTAGTATTATTTACACTGTCAACCTCTAGTGTTATTTACACTGTCAACATCTAGTATTATTTAAACTGTCAAGATCTAGTGTTATTTACACTGTCAACATTTAGAATTATTTACACTGTCCACATCTATTATTATGTACATTGGCAACATCTAGCATTATTTACACTGTCAACATCTAGTATTATTTACACTGTCAACATCTAGTATTATTTACACTGTCAAGATTTAGTATTATTTACACTGTCTACGTCTGGTGTTATTTACACTGTCAACATCTTGTATTATTTACACTATCAAAATCTAATATTATTTACACAGCCAACATCTAATATTATTTACAATGTCATTATCTATTATTATTTACATTGTCAACATCTAGTATTATTTCACTGTCAACATCTATTATTATGTACTTTGTCAACATCTATTATTATTTACACTGTCAACATCTATTATTATGTACATTGGCAACATCTAGTATTATTTACACTGTCAATATCTAGTATTATTTACAATGCCAACATCTATTATTATTTACACTGTCAACATTTAGTATTATTTACACTGTCCACATCTAGTATTATTTACACTGCCAACATCTAGTATTACTTACACTGTTAACATCTAGTATTATTTACACTGTCAACATCTAGTATTATTTACACTGTCCACATCTAGTATCATATTCACTGTCAACATCTAGTATTATTTACACTGCCAACATCTAGTATTATTTACACTGTTCTCATTTAGTATTATTTACACTGTCCACATCTAGTATTTTTTACACTGTCCACATCTATTATTATTTACAATGTCAACATCTAGTATTATTTACACTGTAAACATCTAATATTATTTACATTGTCATCATCTAATATTATTTACACTGTCAACATCTAGTATTATTTACTCTGTCAACATCTAATATTATTTACACTGTCAACATCTAATATTATTTACACTGTCCACATCTAGTATTATTTACACTGTCCACATCTAATATTATTTACACTGTCAACATCTAATATTATTTACACTGTCCACATCTATTATTATTTACACTGTCAACATCTCATATTATTTACACTGTCAACATTTAATATTATTTACACTGTCCTCATCTAATATTATTTACACCGTCCACATCTAATATTATTTACACTGTCTACATCCAATATTATTTACAATGTCAACATCTAATATTATTTACACTGTCCACATCTAGTGTTATTTACACTGTCAACAACTATTATTATTTACACTGTCCACATCTATTATTATGTACATTGGCAACATCTAGTATTATTTACACTGACAACATCTAGTATTATTTACACTGTCAACATTTATTATTATTTACACTGTCAAGATCTAGTATTATTTACACTGTCTACGTCTTGTGTTAATTACAATGTCAACATCTAATATTATTTACACTGTTCACATCTAGTATTATTTACACTGTCAACATCTAAAATTATTTACACCGTCAACATCTAATATTATTTACACTGTCAACATCTAGTATTATTTACACTGTCCACATCTAATATTATTTACACTGTCCACATCTAATATTATTTACACTGTCAACATCTAGTATTATTTACACTGTCAAGATCTAGTGTTATTTACACTGTCAACATTTAGTAATATTTACAATGTCCACATCTATTATTATGTACATTGGCAACATCTAATATTATTTACACTGTCAACATCTAGTATTATTTACACTGTCAACATCTAGTATTATTTACACTGTCAAGATCTAGTATTATTTACACTGTCTACGTCTGGTGTTATTTAAACTGTCAACATCTTGTATTATTTACACTATCAAAATCTAATATTATTTACACTGCCAACATCTAATATTATTTACACTGTCAACATCTATTATTATTTACATTGTCAACATCTAGTATTATTTCACTGTCAACATCTATTATTATGTACTTTGTCAACATCTATTATTATTTACACTGTCAACATCTATTATTATGTACATTGGCAACATCTAGTATTATTTACACTGTCAACATCTAGTATTATTTACAATGCCAACATCTAGTATTATTTACACTGTCAACATTTATTATTATTTACACTGTCCACAACTAGTATTATTTACACTGTCAACATCTATTATTATCTACATTAGCAACATCTAGTATTATTTACACTGTCAACATCTAGTATTATTTACTCTGTCAACGTTTAATATTATTTACACAGTCAACATCTAATATTATTTACACGGTAAACATCTAATATTATTTACACTGTCAACATCTAATATTATTTACACTGTCAACATCTAGTATTATTTACTCTGTCAATATCTAATATTATTTACACTGTCAACATCTAATATTATTTACACTGTCCACATCTAATATTATTTACACTGTCCACATCTAGTGTTATTAACTCTTTCAACATCTAATATTATTTACACTGTCCACATATAATATTATTTACATTGTCAACATCTAATATTATTTACACTGTCAACATATAGTATTATTTACACTGTCCACATATAATATTATTTACACTGTCCACATCTAATATTATTTACGTTGTCAACATCTAATATTTAAACTGTTAACATCTAAAATTATTTACACTCTCAGCATCTAGTATTTTTTTACACTGTCAACATCTAATATTATTTACACTGTCCACATCTAGTATTATTTTCACTGTCAACATCTAGTATTATTTACACTGTCAACATCTAGTAATATTTATACTGTCAATATCGTGTGTTATTTACACTGTCAACATCTAGTATTATTTACACTGTCCACATCTATTATTATGCACATTGGCAACATCTAGTATTATTTACACTGTCAACATCTAGTGTTATTTACACTGTCAACATCTAGTATTATTTAAACTGTCAAGATCTAGTGTTATTTACACTGTCAACATTTAGAATTATTTACACTGTCCACATCTATTATTATGTACATTGGCAACATCTAGCATTATTTACACTGTCAACATCTAGTATTATTTACACTGTCAACATCTAGTATTATTTACACTGTCAAGATTTAGTATTATTTACACTGTCTACGTCTGGTGTTATTTACACTGTCAACATCTTGTATTATTTACACTATCAAAATCTAATATTATTTACACAGCCAACATCTAATATTATTTACAATGTCATTATCTATTATTATTTACATTGTCAACATCTAGTATTATTTCACTGTCAACATCTATTATTATGTACTTTGTCAACATCTATTATTATTTACACTGTCAACATCTATTATTATGTACATTGGCAACATCTAGTATTATTTACACTGTCAATATCTAGTATTATTTACAATGCCAACATCTATTATTATTTACACTGTCAACATTTAGTATTATTTACACTGTCCACATCTAGTATTATTTACACTGCCAACATCTAGTATTACTTACACTGTTAACATCTAGTATTATTTACACTGTCAACATCTAGTATTATTTACACTGTCCACATCTAGTATCATATTCACTGTCAACATCTAGTATTATTTACACTGCCAACATCTAGTATTATTTACACTGTTCTCATTTAGTATTATTTACACTGTCCACATCTAGTATTTTTTACACTGTCCACATCTATTATTATTTACAATGTCAACATCTAGTATTATTTACACTGTCAACATCTAATATTATTTACATTGTCATCATCTAATATTATTTACACTGTCAACATCTAGTATTATTTACTCTGTCAACATCTAATATTATTTACACTGTCAACATCTAATATTATTTACACTGTCCACATCTAGTATTATTTACACTGTCCACATCTAATATTATTTACACTGTCAACATCTAATATTATTTACACTGTCCACATCTATTATTATTTACACTGTCAACATCTCATATTATTTACACTGTCAACATTTAATATTATTTACACTGTCCTCATCTAATATTATTTACACCGTCCACATCTAATATTATTTACACTGTCTACATCCAATATTATTTACAATGTCAACATCTAATATTATTTACACTGTCCACATCTAGTGTTATTTACACTGTCAACAACTATTATTATTTACACTGTCCACATCTATTATTATGTACATTGGCAACATCTAGTATTATTTACACTGACAACATCTAGTATTATTTACACTGTCAACATTTATTATTATTTACACTGTCAAGATCTAGTATTATTTACACTGTCTACGTCTTGTGTTAATTACAATGTCAACATCTAATATTATTTACACTGTTCACATCTAGTATTATTTACACTGTCAACATCTAAAATTATTTACACCGTCAACATCTAATATTATTTACACTGTCAACATCTAGTATTATTTACACTGTCCACATCTAATATTATTTACACTGTCCACATCTAATATTATTTACACTGTCAACATCTAGTATTATTTACACTGTCAAGATCTAGTGTTATTTACACTGTCAACATTTAGTAATATTTACAATGTCCACATCTATTATTATGTACATTGGCAACATCTAATATTATTTACACTGTCAACATCTAGTATTATTTACACTGTCAACATCTAGTATTATTTACACTGTCAAGATCTAGTATTATTTACACTGTCTACGTCTGGTGTTATTTAAACTGTCAACATCTTGTATTATTTACACTATCAAAATCTAATATTATTTACACTGCCAACATCTAATATTATTTACACTGTCAACATCTATTATTATTTACATTGTCAACATCTAGTATTATTTCACTGTCAACATCTATTATTATGTACTTTGTCAACATCTATTATTATTTACACTGTCAACATCTATTATTATGTACATTGGCAACATCTAGTATTATTTACACTGTCAACATCTAGTATTATTTACAATGCCAACATCTAGTATTATTTACACTGTCAACATTTATTATTATTTACACTGTCCACAACTAGTATTATTTACACTGTCAACATCTAGTATTACTTCATTGGCACCTTGCCGTCTTGACAGACGATAGTTTGTGCTTTAAAAAGGCATAATAACTTTTAACTATGGCGGTAGCGAGTGTGACTGATAAGGCCAATTTGCGCTGTAAATGTCCGTTCACAGTGGGTGCATGTGAACACGTGGTCATTTCCACCATCATGCACCATCTTACGTCTCACACGCTTGGTGTGTGACTTTTCTGCAATAATTTTCTCCTTTGACTTTATTCCATTTCTGATATTTGCCCTCCATGCAACACGTTCAGCGGCGACTTGCTCCCAATGTGCATTATCAATGCCTGTATCAATAATGTCCCGCTTACACACATCTTTGTATCGTAGTAGAGGCCGACCCTGAGATCTCTTACCCATCTGTAATTCATCAAAAAAGATATCCTTTGGTATTCTACCATCATCCATCCTCCTAAGATGTCCTATCCATCTAAGTCTACGAAGACTGAGCATGGAATAAACTGTCACACAACCTGATCTTTCCAATACTTCAGTATTTGTGATTTTGTCTTGCCACTTAATACCAAGAATTCTTCGCAGACACCGCATATGAAAGCTGTTTAAATTGTTCTCTTGGTGTGAGTAAGTTGTCCAGGTTTCACTGCCATAGAGAAGAGTACTAAGGACACAGGCTTGATAGACAAGGACTTTTGTTTTGGCAGTAAGCTTCCTGTTCTCCCAGACTCTTTTTCTTAACCTGTTCATTGTTGTTGCTGCCTTACCAATCCGGATGTTGATTTCCTGATCTAGGGATAATTTGCTATTTACCACTGATCCTAGATATGTAACATGGTCTACTATCTCTAGTTCGGCGTCGTCAATAAAGATTGATGGTACCCCATGTGCACCTTGTGACATAATCTGTGTCTTCTTTTTGCTAATTGTTAAACCAAATTCAGAACAAGCATTGGAGAATGCAGATAGTAGACATAGCAATTCTTCCTCAGAGTGGGTCGTAACTGCAGCATCATCTGCAAAAAGCAACTCTCTGATCAGTACCCTCCTAATTTTGGTCTTAGCCTTCAATCTCTGAGCATTGTAGAGGCCGCCATCTGAGCGTGAGTGAATGTATATACCACCATCCTGATCACGAAATGCATATTTCAGTAGAAGTGAAAAGTATATTCCAAAGAGGGTGGGAGCTAGTACACAACCTTGCTTAACTCCACTCTTGATTTCAAACTCTTCAGAAGTTGCACCATCAAACTTGATTATACCCTTCATGCCTGTGTGGAACGATTCCACAATGGACAGAAGAGTTGGTGGGCAGCCAATCTTCTTTAGTGCCTTGAACAGACCCTCACGACTGACCAAATCAAATGCCTTTGTGAGGTCGATGAAGGCAATAAACAGTGGTTGATTCTGTTCACGGCATTTTTCTTGCATTTGTCGCAATGAGAATATCATATCAGTGGTAGACCGGTTCTGTCGAAAGCCACACTGTGATTCGTGGTAGACTTGATCTCCTAGGACTTGAAGTCTGCGCAGAACAATTCTGGCAAATACTTTTCCAACAATACACAGAAGTGAGATACCCCTATAGTTGTTGCAGTCGCTCCTATCGCCCTTGTTCTTGTACAGTGTTATGATGCTTGAATCTTTGAAATCCTGTGGGACTTGTCCTTCACGCCAGCATAGCTCTATTAGCTGGTGGATCTGTATAGTGAGTGTGTCTTGCCCACTCCTGATAACCTCTATTGGAATCCCATCCTTACCTGGAGCCTTGCCAGATGCAAGTTCATTTATAGCACACTTAACTTCTGTTATGGTGGGAAGTGTGTCCAGGTGGTCAAGAGTTGGTAGAGCCTCTATGGCGTTGAGGGCATTATCCGCTAGTTTGGTCTCACTTGAGTAAAGCTCCAAATAGTGCTCTACCCATCTGTCCATCTGCTGTTTCTTATCAGTGATGACTTCTCCAGTCAAGGTTTTCAATGGTGCACTTCTTTTGATCACTGGACCACAGGCTTTCTTTATTCCTTCATACATGCTTCTTATGTCTCCCTTATCACTTGCGATTTGAATGGACTCACATAACTTGATCCAATAATCATTTGCACACTGCCTGGCAGCCTTTTGCACATCCTTCCTAGCTTGTCTTAGCTCACTCAGAGTGTTACGCGTTGGTCTTTCCTTGTTTCTTAAGAGAGCTTTCTTCTTCTTATCAATCAAGGGCTGCAGAGTCTCGCTGTTGGCCGCAAACCAGTCCTGCCTCTTATGATGCACAGTGCCGTAAACCCTTACGGCAGTTTTACAAAGAGTTTCCTTAATTTGACCCCACTTTTCATTTACTGTACAATTTTCTGGTGTATCAGTGAAAGCGTCTTCAAGTTGCTGTTGAAACTGAAAGCACTTTTCAGGATCATGAGTGTTAATAATATTAATCCTGGGGCTAGATTTGTGTTTAGCTGTGTAGATTCTCTTTGGTCTCTGTCTAACCCTTGCAACAACCAAAGAATGATCCGTATCACAGTCAGCACTGTGGTAACTACGAGTCAATGATATATGGTTCAGATGTTGTCTCCGTGTGATGATGAAGTCCAGCTGGTGCCAATGGCCGGATCTTGGATGTTTCCATGTGACCTTATGCATCTCTTTTGTTTTAAAAAAAGAGTTTGTAATACATAGGTCATTACTGGTGCAATGCTCCAGCAGCCTTTGCCCATTTTCATTCATGCGACCGATGTTGTATTTTCCAAGGCACACTGGCCATGAACTCGAGTCCTTGCCCACACGAGCATTGAAATCACCGAGCATATAAATGTAGTCGGATTTTGGAACTGCCTTAATCACAGAGTCTAACTCCTCATAGAACAAATCCTTCACATCATCAGAGGAATCGAGTGTCGGTGCATATGCAGTAATAATGGTTGCAAACCCACAAGAGGTTGCCAAGCGCAGGGATAATAGTCTTTCATTTCCTCCTGCTGGAATTTCAATCATTCCCAGTAGCGAATTCTTCACTGCAAAGCCCACACCGTGTTGCCTTTTTTCTGCCTGCCCTTTACCCTTCCAGAAAAAGGTGTAGTTGTTTTCCCTGAGTGACCCTTCCTCAGCGAGGCGAGTCTCCTGCAGGCCAGCAATATCAATGTTAAGACGATTGAGTTCGGCATCAATCACAGCCGTTTTTCTCACATCGTCAATATTGGTCAAGTCAGTGGAAAATCCTGGACACATGGTTCTCACGTTCCAGATTGCAAGCCGTAGCTTGAGGTTTCTATTTATATTTTTGTTTGTACCTGGTGCATTGGTTTTACAGCCTGCGATTCAGATTTTGTCCTAGCCCCAAGCACCCATTGAAGCAGGCAGGCTGTGGCGGATCAGCACCCAATTGGCTGGGGGCTGCCCAGCTTGAGGCGGGCGGTAGCTGATCAGTGACACCTATAGGTGTCTCCCACCGTCAGAGGCAACGCGTGGCGCCCCATGTCTACGCCAACTGACAAGGACTTATAATCCGTAACAGTTGCCTCTCGCTTTGATTCTGAGACCAGTTAAGACCAGGGATGGAGTTATTGCCTCTCCATAGCACAAAGCCTGGGCTAAAATATAGAGATCATGTGTTGCCCATGCAGCATGATCCCTCTCTCGGCCTGCCTAGTTCACTCCAGAGGAAAGGTAACACCCCTACATCTGGAACAAGACAAGCTGCAGAAGCTGCCGGATCAGCAAAGCAATGCTCTAACTGTCCGCCTGTCGGAGCTTCGATCCTAGACCAGTCGCCAACCAAGGCTTAGGGCCTGGTCTGCCCTGCCATGACAATTTTGTCTTTAGCTTGCATTTCCTCGCACCAGGGTAAGGCTTGTACCCTCCCAATTGCGCTCTTCCGCCAGAAGCCGTTGGCACAATGTGGGGTGTCGGGTTTGGTAAGCGCCGCCCAACGCTCGGCGCTAACAGAAACCAGGTAGTACCGTCTACTGTTATACGGTAGCTCAGTCATATCTGACTAAGACCTGACTGACTAGTATTACTTACACTGTTAACATCTAGTATTATTTACACTGTGAACATCTAGTATTATTTACACTGTCAACATCTAATATTATTTATACTGTCCACATCTAGTGTTATTTACACTTTCAACATCTAGTATTATTTACACTGTTCACATTTAGTATTATTTACATTGTCAACATTTAATATTATTTACACTGTCAACATATAGTATTATTTACACTGTCAACATCTATTATTATTTACACTGTCCACATCTAATATTATTTACGTTGTCAACATCTAATATTTATACTGTTAACATCTAATATTATTTACACTGTCAGCATCTAGTATTTTTTACACTGTCAACATCTAATATTATTTACACTGTACACATCTAATATTATTTACACTGTCAGCATCTAGTATTGATTACACTGTCAACATCTAGTAATATTTATACTGTCAACATCGTGTGTTATTTACACTGTCAACATATAGTATTATTTACACTGTCCACATCTATTATTATGTACATTGGCAACATCTAGTATTATTTACACTGTCAACATCTAGTGTTATTTACACTGTCAACATCTAGTATTATTTAAACTGTCAAGATCTAGTGTTATTTACACTGTCAACATTTAGAATTATTTACACTGTCCACATCTATTATTATGTACATTGGCAACATCTAGCATTATTTACACTGTCAACATCTAGTATTATTTACACTGTCAACATCTAGTATTATTTACACTGTCAAGATTTAGTATTATTTACACTGTCTACGTCTGGTGTTATTTACACTGTCAACATCTTGTATTATTTACACTATCAAAATCTAATATTATTTACACAGCCAACATCTAATATTATTTACAATGTCATTATCTATTATTATTTACATTGTCAACATCTAGTATTATTTCACTGTCAACATCTATTATTATGTACTTTGTCAACATCTATTATTATTTACACTGTCAACATCTATTATTATGTACATTGGCAACATCTAGTATTATTTACACTGTCAATATCTAGTATTATTTACAATGCCAACATCTAGTATTATTTACACTGTCAACATTTAGTATTATTTACACTGTCCACATCTAGTATTATTTACACTGCCAACATCTAGTATTACTTACACTGTTAACATCTAGTATTATTTACATTGTCAACATCTAGTATTATTTACACTGTCCACATCTAGTATCATATTCACTGTCAACATCTAGTATTATTTACAATGCCAACATCTAGTATTATTTACACTGTTCACATTTAGTATTATTTACACTGTCCACATCTAGTATTTTTTACACTGTCCACATCTATTATTATTTACAATGTCAACATCTAGTATTATTTACACTGTCAACATCTAATATTATTTACATTGTCATCATCTAATATTATTTACACTGTCAACATCTAGTATTATTTACTCTGTCAACATCTAATCTTATTTACACTGTCAACATCTAATATTATTTACACTGTCCACATCTAGTATTATTTACACTGTCAACATCTAATATTATTTACACTGTCAACATCTAATATTATTTACACTGTCCATATCTATTATTATTTACACTGTCAACATCTCATATTATTTACACTGTCAACATCTAATATTATTTACACTGTCCTCATCTAATATTATTTACACCGTCCACATCTAATATTATTTACACTGTCTACATCCGATATTATTTACAATGTCAACATCTAATATTATTTACACTGTCCACATCTAGTGTTATTTACACTGTCAACAACTGTTATTATTTACACTGTCCACATCTATTATTATGTACATTGGCAACATCTAGTATTATTTACACTGACAACATCTAGTATTATTTACACTGTCAACATTTAGTATTATTTACACTGTCAAGATCTAGTATTATTTACACTGTCTACGTCTTGTGTTAATTACAATGTCAACATCTAATATTATTTACACTGTTCACATCTAGTATTATTTACACTGTCAACATCTAATATTATTTACACCGTCAACATCTAATATTATTTACACTGTCAACATCTAGTATTATTTACACTGTCCACATCTAATATTATTTACACTGTCCACATCTAATATTATTTACACTGTCAACATCTAATATTATTTACACTGTCAACATCTAATATTATTTACACTGTCAACATCTAGTATTATTTACTCTGTCACAATCTAATATTATTTACACTGTCAACATCTAATATTATTTACACTCTCCACATCTAGTATTATTTACTCTGTCCACATCTAATATTATTTACACTGTCCACATCTAGTGTTATTTACACTTTCAACATCTAATATTATTTACACTGTCCACATATAATATTATTTACATTGTCAACATCTAATATTATTTACATTGTCAACATATAGTATTATTTACACTGTCCACATATAATATTATTTACACTGTCCACATCTAATATTATTTACGTTGTCAACATCTAATATTTACACTGTTAACATCTAATATTATTTACACTGTCAACATCTAGTATTATTTACACTTTCAACATCTAGTAATATTTACACTGTCAACATTTAGAATTTTTTAATCTGTCCACATCTATTATTATGTACATTGGCAACATCTAGCATTATTTACACTGTCCACATCTAGTATTATTTACACTGTCAACATCTAGTATTATTTACACTGTCAAGATCTAGTATTATTTACACTGTCTACATCTGGTGTTATTTACACTGTCAACATCTTGTATTATTTACACTATCAAAATCTAATATTATTTACACTGCCAACATCTAATATTATTTACACTGTCAACATCTATTATTATTTACATTGTCAACATCTTGTATAATTTCACTGTCAACATCTATTATTATGTACTTTGTCAACATCTATTATTATTTACACTGTCAACATCTATTATTATGTACATTGGCAACATCTAGTATTATTTACACTGTCAACATTTAATATTAGTTACACTCTCCACATCTAGTATTATTTACACTGTCAACATCTAGTATTACTTACACTGTTAACATTTAGTATTATTTACTCTGTGAACATCTAGTATTATTTACACTCTCCACATCTAGTATTATTTACACTGTCAACATCTAGTATTATTTACACTGCCAAAAGCTAGTATTATTTACACTGTTAACATTTAGTGTTATTTACGATGTCCACATCTAGTATTATTTACACTGTCCACATCTATTATTATTTACACTGTCAACATCTAGTATTATTTACACTGTCAACATTTAATATTATTTACATTGTCAACATCTAATATTATTTACACTGTCAACATCTAGTATTATTTACTCTGTCAACATCTAATAATATTTACACTGTCAACATCTAATATTATTTACACTGTCCACATCAAGTATTATTTACACTGTCCACATCTAATATTATTTACACTGTCAACATCTAATATTATTTACACTGTCCACATCTAGTATTATTTACACTGTCAACATCTCATATTATTTACACTGTCAACATCTAATATTATTTACACTGTCCACATCTAATATTATTTACACTGTTCACATCTAATATTATTTACACTGTCTACATCTAATATTATTTACAATGTCAACATCTAATATTATTTACACTGTCCACATCTAGTGTTATTTACACTGTCAACATCTAGTATTATTTACACTGTCAAGATTTAGTATTATTTACACTGTCTACGTCTGGTGTTATTTACACTGTCAACATCTTGTATTATTTACACTATCAAAATCTAATATTATTTACACAGCCAACATCTAATATTATTTACAATGTCATTATCTATTATTATTTACATTGTCAACATCTAGTATTATTTCACTGTCAACATCTATTATTATGTACTTTGTCAACATCTATTATTATTTACACTGTCAACATCTATTATTATGTACATTGGCAACATCTAGTATTATTTACACTGTCAATATCTAGTATTATTTACAATGCCAACATCTAGTATTATTTACACTGTCAACATTTAGTATTATTTACACTGTCCACATCTAGTATTATTTACACTGCCAACATCTAGTATTACTTACACTGTTAACATCTAGTATTATTTACATTGTCAACATCTAGTATTATTTACACTGTCCACATCTAGTATCATATTCACTGTCAACATCTAGTATTATTTACAATGCCAACATCTAGTATTATTTACACTGTTCACATTTAGTATTATTTACACTGTCCACATCTAGTATTTTTTACACTGTCCACATCTATTATTATTTACAATGTCAACATCTAGTATTATTTACACTGTCAACATCTAATATTATTTACATTGTCATCATCTAATATTATTTACACTGTCAACATCTAGTATTATTTACTCTGTCAACATCTAATCTTATTTACACTGTCAACATCTAATATTATTTACACTGTCCACATCTAGTATTATTTACACTGTCAACATCTAATATTATTTACACTGTCAACATCTAATATTATTTACACTGTCCATATCTATTATTATTTACACTGTCAACATCTCATATTATTTACACTGTCAACATCTAATATTATTTACACTGTCCTCATCTAATATTATTTACACCGTCCACATCTAATATTATTTACACTGTCTACATCCGATATTATTTACAATGTCAACATCTAATATTATTTACACTGTCCACATCTAGTGTTATTTACACTGTCAACAACTGTTATTATTTACACTGTCCACATCTATTATTATGTACATTGGCAACATCTAGTATTATTTACACTGACAACATCTAGTATTATTTACACTGTCAACATTTAGTATTATTTACACTGTCAAGATCTAGTATTATTTACACTGTCTACGTCTTGTGTTAATTACAATGTCAACATCTAATATTATTTACACTGTTCACATCTAGTATTATTTACACTGTCAACATCTAATATTATTTACACCGTCAACATCTAATATTATTTACACTGTCAACATCTAGTATTATTTACACTGTCCACATCTAATATAACGGCGATTCTCGTTCGCGACAGCATGGTGGCGTCAGAGCTAGACAGGTCCAGTTGGGACAGTGACGATATACAAATACAGGCGTTGAGAGTTCATTCCAGTGTACCATTCGTGTTGGTGAATGTTTATGCCCGCAATGGGAGTATGGACGCCCAGAAGTGGCAATGCTTAAGTGGCATATTAGGCCACGAGAGGAATGTTATTTTCTGTGGTGACTTCAACGCTAAAGGCAGATCATGGGGAAACACTTCCTCCAATACACAAGGGGAGGAGCTCGAGACTGCACTGGAAACCATCGACCTGGTTTGTATCAACAGTGGCTGTGTCACCAGGACAGCAAGCCGTCCAGGCGATGAGGACAGTGCTATTGATCTGGCGCTAGTTTCACCTTTACTCACTACAGTGTGTAGATGGGGTGTCCTAGGACACCATGGCAGCGACCACCACCCTTGCAGCATATTGGTGGAGAAAGGCAGAACCAGGCAGCACAAGCTAAAGGTAAAGACGTTCCAGTATGACAGTACAGGGCAAGATGTGGTGAGTAAAATAAGACGTGACAAGCGCAGAACGTTTCAGGGCAGGAAAAAAAGCTGGGAGCAGCCACCGTGGTGGAGTTTCGAGGTGGATAAGGCGTGGGTGGATAAGCGTAGTGCTGTAAGGAGATGGCAAAATGCCAAGAAGAACAGAGCTGGTCATCCTAGTCCCTGCTTGCACTTAGAAAGAGAGATGCACACAAAAGTAAGCTATTTCAAAAAAACTGGTCACGGTGGTTAAAAGGGAAAAATGGGCAGAGGTGTGTCAAAGGGTAAGCACAGACAAGTCACTGAAATTGTTCTGGCGACTACATAAAAGCATGAGTGGTGTAGTCAAGAATAAGAGCATTTCTGACTTCCAAGGTGCTGACCTCATCTGGCAGAGGACTGACGAAGACAAGGGCAAAGCCCTCTTTGAACGCTACCTTGAGCAGGGCAACCAGACAGACATGGGAGGTCGAAATCTGGCCAAGGAGGTCACCTCAGACAGATGCAAGGCCCAGAACACTCCGGATGAAGACACAGTGACAGTGAAAGAAATCAAGGCTGTGCTTCGACGATCAAAAAACAGTGCTCCAGGTCCTGATGGCATAAGATACGACGACATAAATAGGTGTACCGACAATGAGCTAGAGAAACTAGCAGGCATGTACAACAACAGTATAGAGAGTGCTAGCATCAAGGAGGAATGGTTACACAGCTATCTGATTCCCTTGCCGAAGCCTGACAAAGACCACAAAAAAATTCAGGGATATCGAATTATAACCATGCAGAATACAATAGGCAAGCTGCTGGAGAAGGTAATTGCCAGGAAAATATCAAGCCAACTAGAGAGGCAAGGTGTTTTCCCACCTACCCTGGGTGGGTACCGTCCAAAAAGAGAAACCTGGACCAATGCAGCAGTCTTTGCCCAGGATGTCTATGAAGGTTTCCACTCAGGCACTGAAACCGTTGCTGCAGCGATTGATCTTGAGGACGCATACAACAGAGTACCACTGGATTTTTTAATGTTTCAGCTTCTTGAACTAAACGTAAGTCCATTCCTCCTTAGTTGGATCGCTGCAGCCCTCTTCCAACGGAAAGTAGTTTTTAGATGTGGCAGTTGGACTTCGGAACCAACAACAATATATCCTGGCCTACCACAGGGATCACCATTATCTCCGGTACTGTTCAACGCCTACACAGTGAGAATCACCAGTGAGCAGATCACTGGACCTGGCAGGACATTGTCATATGCCGATGATGTTTTAGTGTATCGTCAGGGTAAGGATAGAGAGGAGGTTGCTGGGGAACTACAAACCGAACTCAATCGCATAAGTACTTGGTGTGATGAAGCTGGGGCAATGGTTAACCCAACAAAGGCAACAGTGACTTGGTTCTCGTTGAATAATCATATTGTCAACAATCCAACACCAACTGTAATGCTGTGTTCAGAGACGGTGGAAAGAACGCAGGCAATGAATTACCTGGGGATACGGTTTGATCGAAGCCTTGCTTATAATGTGCACATAGACCAGGTGATAACAAAGGCCAAGCGGGGTTTGGCAGCGATGCGGGTGATGGCGGCAGCAAACTGTGAGCAGCGCCATCTATGTCTTCTGTACGAGGGGCTGGTCATGTCTGTTTTGGAGTATGCAATGGCAATCTTGACTCTCAGCCATAAGCAGATAGAAAGGATGGAAAGGATACAGAATGAAGCTATGCGCATTATTCTTGGATGTACAAGAGATACAGCATGCAGGGCGATGCGCTACCTTCTTGATTTTCCAACCATTGAAGAGAGAATACAAGTTTGCAGGGCACGCGCCTACCTCAGAATTAACGCAAACACACAACATCCACTGCATAGTGAAATTAGGAAGGTGAAGGGCAGCAGGTTAAAAAGAGGACGGTCGTGGATGGGTCAAGCCGAAGACATTCTTCAACAGGTGTGTTCACTTGAGGACTTAGAACCTGGCGAGGAGTGGGTGCAAGTGCCAACAGACTTCTGCACATCCTTTTCAGTTTGCATCCAATTAGATAGAAAATGCAGACAAGAAAATCCGGCTGCTGTTGAGGCTGAAGTACAAGCGTTGATTTTCGAGAATTCGCTAGACGGTGACGCGGTCATCTACACAGATGGGTCGGTCGTCCGACATGTGAGAAGCTCATGGGCCTTTACAGCTCGGGCCGGAGGGAGAATTGTGAAGGAGGACTCTGGTGCTTTCACTGAAACCACAAGTAGCCTGACCATGGAAGTCATGGCAGTAAGTAAAGCAATAACATGGCTCGAGACACAGACATTCACCAGGGCTTGTTTCCTTAGCGACTCAATGAACATGATCAAGAGGATAGAGGAGGGGTCGATCCGAAGAGAATGGTTGCTGCCTCTGAAGCGGTCTCGGCTGGCAAAGATTAGTTTCATCTTCGTGCCAGGGCATGCGGGAGTACAAGGAAATGAGCGGGCTGACAAGCTCGCAGGTGAGGCTACTGTGGAGGGCGGACGCGCCATGGACCAGGCTGACATTCTGAATGCTCTACGTGATGTGAGACTTTTGCGAGAACCAAGTGATGACTGTGAATCTACAACAATGGCCAGACTGCTAGAGCATCAAATTAAAAGAGGTGTGGCCAAACAAGAACACTACGCAGGAAGCCAAAGAAGATTGATAAACCAACACAGAACTGGCGTCGTTAGCCGCTACACGCTGCGGGATTTGCTGAGGAGGGGATCCGAGCACTTATGGACTGAATGGTTCGATGTGCAGCGAGGATGATCTGTCGACTAACTAACTAACTAACATCTAATATTATTTACACTGTCCACATCTAATATTATTTACACTGTCAACATCTAATATTATTTACACTGTCAACATCTAGTATTATTTACTCTGTCACAATCTAATATTATTTACACTGTCAACATCTAATATTATTTACACTCTCCACATCTAGTATTATTTACTCTGTCCACATCTAATATTATTTACACTGTCCACATCTAGTGTTATTTACACTTTCAACATCTAATATTATTTACACTGTCCACATATAATATTATTTACATTGTCAACATCTAATATTATTTACATTGTCAACATATAGTATTATTTACACTGTCCACATATAATATTATTTACACTGTCCACATCTAATATTATTTACGTTGTCAACATCTAATCTTTACACTGTTAACATCTAATATTATTTACACTGTCAGCATCTAGTATTTTTTACACTGTCAACATCTAATATTATTTACACTGTCCACATCTAGTATTATTTACACTTTCAACATCTAGTATTATTTACACTGTCAACATCTAGTAATATTTATACTGTCAACATCGTGTTTTATTTACACTGTCAACATCTAGTATTATTTACACTGTCCACATCTATTATTATGTACATTGGCAACATCTAGTATTATTTACACTGTAAACATCTAGTATTATTTTCACTGTCAACATCTAGTATTACTTACACTGTTAACATCTAGTATTATTTACACTGTCAACATCTAGTATTATTTACACTGTCAACATCTAGTATTATTTACTCTATCAACATCTAATATTATTTACATTGTCAACATCTAATATTATTTACACTGTCCACATCTAGTATTATTTACACTGTCCACATCTAATATTATTTACACTGTCCACATCTAGTTGTATTTACACTTTCAACATCTAATACTATTTACACTGTCCATATATAATATTATTTACATTGTCAACATCTAATATTATTTACACTGTCAACATATAGTATTATTTACACTGTCCACATATAATATTATTTACACTGTCCACATCTAATATTATTTACGTTGTCAACATCTAATATTTACACTGTTAACATTTAATTTTATTTACACTGTCAGCATCTAGTATTTTTTACACTGTCAACATCTAATATTATTTACACTGTCCACATCTAGTATTATTTACACTGTCAACATCTAGTATTATTTACACTTTCAACATCTAGTAATATTTATACTGTCAACATCGTGGGTTATTTACACTGTCAACATTTAGAATTTTTTAATCTGTCCACATCTATTATTATGTACATTGGCAACATCTAGCATTATTTACACTGTCCACATCTAGTATTATTTACACTGTCAACATCTAGTATTATTTACACTGTCAAGATCTAGTATTATTTACACTGTCTACATCTGGTGTTATTTACACTGTCAACATCTTGTATTATTTACACTATCAAAATCTAATATTATTTACACTGCCAACATCTAATATTATTTACACTGTCAACATCTATTATTATTTACATTGTCAACATCTTGTATAATTTCACTGTCAACATCTATTATTATGTACTTTGTCAACATCTATTATTATTTACACTGTCAACATCTATTATTATGTACATTGGCAACATCTAGTATTATTTACACTGTCAACATTTAATATTAGTTACACTCTCCACATCTAGTATTATTTACACTGTCAACATCTAGTATTACTTACACTGTTAACATTTAGTATTATTTACTCTGTGAACATCTAGTATTATTTACACTCTCCACATCTAGTATTATTTACACTGTCAACATCTAATATTATTTACACTGTTCACATCTAATATTATTTACACTGTCTACATCTAATATTATTTACAATGTCAACATCTAATATTATTTACACTGTCCACATCTAGTGTTATTTACACTGTCAACAACTAGTATTATTTACACTGTCCACATCTAGTATTATTTACTCTGTCAACATCTAGTATTATTTACACTGGCAACATCTATTATTATGTACACTGTCAACATCTATTATTATTTACACTGTCCACATCTAGTATTATTTACTCTGTCAACATCTAGTATTATTTACACTGGCAACATCTATTATTATGTACACTGTCAACATCTATTATTATTTACACTGTCCACATCTAGTATTATTTACTCTGTCAACATCTAGTATTATTTACACTGTCAACATCTATTATTATGTACACTGTGCTATTACATTTAGCTTCCATTATTACCTATACGGTGTAGCGGCAGGGGCAGGGGGAGAATATTTAGATAGGAAATACGAAAGGGGGAATGACGTTCTGAAAATATGGTGAAGGGTGCCACGGGCCACAATTTTAAGTATGAAATACCAAAGAGCGGGGGAGATGACGTTCAGAAAATAAACTGAAAATGCCTGTACTGGCCAAAAAAGATTGAGAACCACTGGGCTACAGTGTTAGTTAGCCTTGTTGCAAGAAGGCCACTGGGCCCCTAATTAAGTGTTCCCCCTAAACATTAGACATTATATTAAATGCGGAAGTTACATGGGATTATTAATCGCCCTAAGCAACTTCCCGTATCTGTGATTGTCTTATATATAGTCGTTTCTCATAAGGGTTGCTCCGTGGCGAAGAGGTCAAGCTGTCTGACTCGTGCTCCGAAGGTTGTGGATTCAATTCCGGCCCGCATCCTTTGGTTCACGAGGTCATTTTTTCCGGTGACTCCTGAGGGTCGTCGCTGGAGCTACGGTATTCGTGCTTTGTGCGACGCTTTCCGTGCTGTGGAATGAGACTATATATATATATATATATATATATTACAACATGCATGTTACCAGCTACACACCCTTACTTCCCATTTTCCGCCATCCGTGTTTGTTTGGTCCTAACCTTCAGTTTGTTAGCAACTGAATATGTTAATACGTTGTAATGACCTTTAAGTCATAACAACCAATATTATTTGAGCTAGGACATCCCCGTGACGCCTGCCCAGCGCCCAGAAGGTTGTTGGTTCAATTCCGGGGCACGTCGTTCTTCTCATGGGTACACATCTTTTGGGAAAACTCCTGGGGGTCGTCTCTGGAAAAACGTAGTTGGTGTTTTGAACGACGCTGTCAGTGGGATGCCCTGCGGAAACAGACCGAGAAATATGAGATGAAACCCGGTGCAATGAAGTCGACCCTCTTGTCGTTTAAATTCTTTTATTTAATATTATTAGATCCAGCCGGCAACTGCTCGTTTTTATAATGCGGCCACAGCTGGTTACTGAAGCTATGTTGTTTTATGCGTGTGTAACCTGTGTGCCGCCTGCTTCTTGGCCTAGAGGTTGGCGACCTTTCTACGTAATTATAACAGTAAGGGAGTTAGCTTAGTAGTGGAGAGTTAATGAATGCTGCGCATTCATTAACTAGTGGGGAAATCATAGTTGGTGAACGTGTGTGCACAAATGGGTTTAAGTATCCAGGGGTTGCACACACGTCACTTGGGACTCAGACATGAAAGGATCAACAAACATGTCTGCATGTATTTTGACATCATGAAATGTAATGGATTGAACAAATAAAACTTTTATATAATACAACGCGGAGTCTGTCATCTGTAGTGATGTCAACCACTAACGATCTACGGCTAGGCCATGTTCACACTGTGATATGACGTGATTTGGTGCCGTGACCAGGATTCCGAAATCGTGCTGTCACGGACACCACTGATCACAGAGGTCCTCAAATAAATCGATTAGAAAATAAAATAAAAGTCAACAGAAGTCATGGAGGTTTGTGCACTCTGGAGGAACAACTTATGTTGGATTTTCAAGTTTTTTGTGATGGGGTTGACCGTTGTTGGAAACGCCACACAACACATAATGTTCTGAGTGGTGAAACAGAGCAGCCATCGTCAAGCTTGAATCCGTTGTTGCTCGTTTTTTCGAAACGTATGGATGTTCCAGATATGCTGCCGTGAAATCTGGTTTTGCTGGAACTATTAACCGTTATCGTTTGAACTACAGTGAAGGTGACCTTGCTTGGCTGAAGGTAAAGTCCGGAGTTCTTGGCCAACGCTTAAAGTGAGTCGATTCAATCAATCAATCAATCAATCAATCAATCAATTAAGCAATCAATCAAGCAATTAATCAATCAGTATTGTCTCGATCGTTGTAATTTCAAATCCAGACGAGCACAATCAGCGGCATGGAAACGACTAGAAGGCACCGACTTCGATTGAAGTGAGAAATCCAGAGGCTCTTCTTTTTCTGTTCCTGCGAGAGTAGAGGACAACTTTCAGGTTTATCGATTTGGCGTCATACTCTTTCAAGTTTATCGATTTGGCGTCATACTCTTTCAAGTTTATCGATTGGGCGTCATACTCTTTCAAGTTTATCGATTGGGCGTCATACTCTTCCATCAAGTTTGTCGATTGGAACCTCTTCCATCAAGTTTGTCGATTGGAACCTCTTCCATCAAGTTTGTCGATTGGAACCTCTTCCATCAAGTTTGTCGATTGGAACCTCTTCCATCAAGTTTGTCGATTGAAACCTCTTCCGTCGTTTTTGTCGATTGGACCATGCTTCGTTTCTACCCATAGAACCCAGAACAAACGACAGAGCAGTATAGGTAATGAATAATTTTAGGTTAATTAACAACATACTCAATTGAACAGAATATTTCTTGCTGCTTACTTTAAAATAATATTGTCTTAAAATATTAGTATATTATATTGGTTGGTACTTTCCATTACAGATTTTTTTAGGATGGAAGCCCAGGATTTTTCTCAAGTACTGAGTGGAGTTGGTGGGGCAATATCATAGACTTTGCAAGGTTTCAAACGGAAATAAGTTTATTAATTAGAAAAATTGATTGATGTAATTTACAATTATTGCAGCATTGCAAAGAATGAGGCTTCATTAACTCAGGTACTAAGAAGCATATAGAAGAAGATATTGTTTTTAGGCTGAGATAGCATAAAGAGTAAAAATGCACCTGAGCAGAGACTTAGGACGCGTGACTGCATGGTTAGGAGAGTTAAAGGTGGCAGTAAGCGAGGTAGAATGTTTCGTGCACTGGTTACAGAGTAAAACAACTAATGTAGGAAACAATGAGATAAAAAGGAACAGCAAGAATATCCGAGGACAGCCACTAGTTAATGAAAATAGAGGGAAGTATAGAAGCATTTACGTTAATCCAAATATGAGTAGGGTTAGGAGCTGGTATAATGATCAAGGATACAGAAATGGGCATGAGAGAGACTGTTCTAGGAGTTGGCCATCCTATACTGTAAGCGCTAGAAAAAGACGTGACGAATGGTTTGAAAAAAGACAAAGACAATATCTAAACTCAGGTGTAAGAGACAGAGTTGAACATGTAAATAAAATACAAACTAATCCTAAAATGGTTGCGAATGTGACTAGTGGACAGGAAAAGAAGACGACGGTATTAGTGAAAAAAATAAACCGAGAGACACAGACGCAGGCAGGTAATACGATAGAAAATAGTACGCAGACTCAGGTAGATATTGTAGAGAAAAATACCCAAGTGCAACCGACTAAGAAAATAGTAAGGGGAACGCAGACTATTAAGACGCTAGAAGTTGCAGCACCACCTCAAGTGAAATTTGATAAGGTTGCGCCAGTCAAAATTAGAGAATATGTTCCGGCAGAACGTAAGCCGCCGTTAAAACCAAGAAACACCAAGATGAAAATTAGAAAAAGTGCTGGGATTAGGACTGCGACCAGTCTATTAGTAAATGTAGGAGATGACACGACAGAGGCATCAGACTTGTCAGAGTGGGACGTTAAATGTATTCCCGACCTGAGGGGGGGGGGGGGGTCCTAGAAGTAAGAAAATTGGCAGGGGTGATAGTTCCAACTATAAGGATGTTGCTTTCTCCTCTACAGCATATAGTAAACAAGCTGGGAGAACAACTATAGTTAGTGATTACTCAGAAGACCAAATAGGATGGTATAACCTATATAGGACCTGTTTTGAAAATAGTGAACAGACAGATACAGTAATGACGAGAACAGCAAGTAAACGTAGTAGAAAGAAGAATAGTAATAGAATTTATGACCATGAGACCTGAATACTTCAGGGACAGTTCGACATTTAGTGATATGGAAAATGAGTGGTATGAAGAGAAACATACGCCAGTAATAGGAGACAATGAACTGTTTGACTTAGACACATTATATGGATAGTAGAGTTAAGTTTGAGCATAGTGAAGAAGAGAATTAGTTTAACTTGAGAGATGGGTGTTTTCCATTTTGATGGTGTTGCAGTAGGTAATATATGAACTTAGATGGTACGGTAGAAGGTGGAGGAAAATCACAATAGGTGATATATAACCGGCAGGTAGTTGGTAGTTGAGTATTAGAAGAACGAGAGTAGAGTCATGTAAACAAGGCGAGGAGTAATAGATTGGTTGGTGCAGATATATAACTAGAGGTTGATCTGAAGAGATGTAGATTCTTGGCTGAGTGGTGAAATATTAAGCGTGGTTACGCGATGCTGAGAGTTACGTGGAGAGAAAAGATGGTGTTCATGAATACATAAGTGTATTGTCTTGCTTGTAGTAAGGAGAGAGTAGGTGATATGTGATGGATCTAGAACAAAATTGGGAAAATTCGTATAGAGAGACGCATTGTCTGAGATAGATGAAGTGACTTAGAGAGTTTGAAAGAATGATCGTGTTGTGTATTAGGTTGAGACGTCTGACATTTGAATTAACGTTTCGATCGTTGTTGTGGGGAAAAAGCAGATACAGTAGTGGGGGGCAGAGGTAAGATGAGACGAGCGTGCCTGATACGGAGGAAGGAAGAATATGAGAGAATACGAGGAAGTATGTAGCATTGCCTCAGTGGACTAAGTGTGTTGATGGTGATGGGTGGTGAGTAAAAGAGATATTTTGATAGATTGTCTGTTGAAAGGATCCGAGGGATGACATAAATGTGGCTGCCAGAGATATATAGGTGTGGTATTGACTGTTGAGTAAGGTAATGTAAGGTGATGAACATTATGTGTATGTGTATAAATAGCCAGATAAGGGTGAGATTGTTAAAAGGAGATGGTGAGAATATAGGTAAGTGATGCCAGTTGATGTGTGCAATGAGTAAGGAAACATGTTAGACAGGAATGAATGGTTACTCACGAGATTAGATTGCGTGGCGGTTGTCTGAGAAATTCAGGAAATAGTGATTACGGAGATAGATTTAGAAAAACTAATAGTAAAATACTAGTACGGGAGAATGAGACACGTTAGTTGTGTTAGATGGACGAGATTTAGAAGAAAATATAAATATCGTCATGAGGTGGAAGTGTGATAGTCCAGAGATGATTAAGTGCAAGTGAGAAAATAAGTGGGCGTATAGAGAAATTGATTAAAGTAGGGATTGTTGGTTAGGAAGTGATATCGGGACTGATAAGAAATTCTAGATGTAAATTGTCGATGTATGTTGATTGTTTCATTTCTTATGGTTAGTGATTGGATTGTGAAGGTCCTGTGGCAGTGATTTGGTGTTTCGTTGGTCGTTGTAGGAGGCAGATCTAGTGTTGTTCGGGGGAATTGTGTTGGAATAGGATTGCATGATGCAGAGAAGTGCGAAGAGGTGATTAGTATGTCTCGTTGGAGTGAGGATAGTTGTGAAGAGTTGTCTGTCTGTAAAGGAGGTAGAGATCATCGTTAGTTATACGTGCGCGCTTGCTGTTTCTGAAAGGATAACGATAAGTGTGAGGAAGTGTTGTGATAAGATGTTGGAAATTGTGATGCGTCGGGTGCACGGGTAACTTAAAAGTATAATTAGTGGTTATTCAAGGGAAATAACTAGTTAGAAAGTGGGGATGCCGGGTTACAATTTCCCTTGGTAATTAGATGGGTTGTGGTGTGCTGAGATAGCCATTTGGTATATTGAGCAAGTTGAGCTGTGGTTAACAGTAGTGTTTGATACGTAGTTCGAATACAGTGGTGTTGCTGTGAGGTGGTTTGGTGAGAGATGGAGATTTATGAAGGGAGATGATCGATGATTTGAGGAGTTGTAAACTTGGAACAGTGCAGAGATATATTCTTTGTACTGAATAGATATAAGAAATGAATTGTTGTGGTACCCCTGCGTTTGGCGGGAGAGAAAATTGTTTTTTGTTTAGTGAGTTTGACATATGCTGAATATGTATTAAGATTTTTAAATATCTGCTAAATACTGATGAATGACTTGTGTTCATTATAGTATATAGATTGTTATATCATTGTTAGTCCATATAAACGACTAATAAGGTAGAGCATTTTGAATGTTGTAAAACATGATTATTATTTACTTATATTGTGTGGGGATATGTGTATACATATTTAAAACAAGGGGGGTGATGTTGTTTTGTTTTGATTGTCTTGACTCCAATTATGAATTGAATTTGCATATTATTTTGCTGGTTTAAGGATTTTTACCGCTTAAGTTACCTTGACCATGTTTAAAATTTGTTTTTGACGTTCAGTTCTGGGGCATTTTAATATAGACTGGTCCATATTAAAAACACTTCCAGGGAAATTCTGGAGTTGATTTACGTTCAGAAAATAAAGAGAAATTAAGTGATGATTTTCACGGGAAAGAGAGAGTCACAGGGAGTAAGTGCCCTGCATGCCCACGTTTGATTAATTCAATGGACAAAGAGACACGGGAAATGGAGTAAGAAACTCAATGCACAAAAAGGGGAGAAAAAGTGGTTATGTAGATATCATGATTTATTATTATTTTGTTGTTCAATTTTTGGGTTGTTACCAGTTAATCACTATTAAGTTGGTAAGAGGACAGGGGTCAGTTAAGTAGAGCTGCGTTAAGACAGCGTTATATGGAGATGGGAGTTGAAATAAGAGCTGCACAAGTCAGTGTTATAGATTTCACTTTGTAGAGTGATCATACTGCGGATATCAGTACAATGAAGTAAGGGGAAGTAAATCATGCTAAATACTGGTAGAGAACATGGACTAAATGCCATGAGGGTTGCGGGAGAATAAGGAAGGTCCGTAAAATATGGACTAAAGTTGATAATGGGGCTGGACGTTTACAGACATGAGTTCAGTGGTGGTGTTTTTGCTGCTGTGGGTAACGGCATTAAAGAGAGATAGTTCAGAGCCATAATGAGCTAGATATCGGTGATAGTTTTAGTGAATGTCAGAAAATAAGTTGATATTGTTTGCTCTATTGTTTTGACTTCAGTTGTTCTTTATAAAATGTAATGATATGTTACCTTAGCTGTTTATTTTTACAAAACTTTGGTTTTATTTTTTTGAGTTACCCTGAGGGTGTTTAAAATAATTTTTAGGATGACGTTCAGTTATGGGAAAAATGAAGAGTTGTTTTTGGGAACTTACAGAAAATATGAAACATGCGACTTGAAGTTGAGTTGTTTAACGTGTATAACGTTTATAAATAGAAATTAAGGGTGAAACATGATTGAGTTAAGGGGGAAGTTGTGGTGATTAGCGAAGTGACTCAGTATGTTGTAGAGAAAGTAATGGAGGAGTATATTTAAAAGTGGCTAGGGTTGTCAGCAACAATTGATAATTACAACCGTTAAAAATGGTTTGGGGGATTGAATTAGGGACTACTTTAGACGGTTCGTAATGTAAATACATGGATTGAAAGCCATGGATGAGGGGAATGACGGGCGATACTGGGTAAATGGGAGTTGAAATAGGAGCTGGGTTGAACAGCGTTTAATGGGAGAATATGGGGGGAATGCCAGGTTGAATTTTGGCATAAGTGGACTCTGGAAGAAGAACACTGTGTTTGACGGTATATTAATAATTTGGAGGTTTTGAAAGAATGGTTGAACTTAACGAGGTGAATACTACAAAAGGTTGTAGTTTTGGATTAACATAACTTTTTGAAAAATTATTATTGATGACAATGAAGATAAATTTTGGAAACTTTATTTTATAAAGTTTTGAGAATGCATGGGAAGAGAAATGTGATTACTTCTTACTTTTTCCTTACTTTCTAAACTTCCTTAGGTGCGCACCTAACCAATCTAAACTAAACTTTTTTCTGTCTATCCTGGAATAGTGAGAATGTAAGTAAGTGAGAAAAAGATAAGGAAAATATCTTCAATTTTTGTCAATCATAATTTAGATGGACACTTTAAAAGCGGTTCGCTTATAGAGAGTTTTGTAGAGAGTTTTTGTGGAGAACTTTATAACGAATTTTGTAGAGAGCTTTGTATTATTGACATTGTATGAAGTATGTCTCTGGTTAGCATTTGGCTATGATGAGATAGGAGGGTGAGATTTGAATTAGGAAATATATGTGAAGGGATTGTTGGGCAGATGTGGTATAGAACAAGAAATATTTCAGTAGAGTTAAGTGGTTAAGGGTTGGGGTTGAGACTTTTTCAGAGAAAATGTCTCCTTGAAGAAGGGGAGGTATCTAACAGTAAGGGAGTTAGCTTAGTAGTGGAGAGTTAATGAATGCTGCGCATTCATTAACTAGTGGGGAAATCATAGTTGGTGAACGTGTGTGCACAAATGGGTTTAAGTATCCAGGGGTTGCACACACGTCACTTGGGACTCAGACATGAAAGGATCAACAAACATGTCTGCATGTACTTTGACAGCATGAAATGTAATGGATTGAACAAATAAAACTTTTATATAATACAACGCGGAGTCTGTCATCTATAAGTGATGTCAACCACTATCGATCTACGGCTAGGCCATGTTCACACAGTGATATAATCTCGTATACACTCGTAAGTAACGTGACGACGGTGAGAATCAACAGTGGTTCGAATCGGTCGGTAACTTACGTGGTATGTGAGCCGGCCGCTCAGAAAGCAATGGCAAACTACTGAGCGTAATCTTGCCAAGAAGTCAACAATCAGCTGAAAGATGTTGATGTTGACAGCGATGTCCTGTAAAAGGATATGCAAACATTTTAATGTTAACCTGTGTGCTACGCCCACATATAGTGTTTTGTGTGTGTAACCTGTGTGCCACGCAGGCTTGTCCATGGGATGGGATGGGACAGGACAGCAAACATTTGTATTTCCCATGGGACACATGGGACAGTAGCCATGTTATAGCAACTTTAAAAAAAAAAAAACTTTTTAAAGCCTTTTATCCTTCCTTTTTCTTTATCTACTTGTATCAATTCTCGTGGTGGGACACCGGATAAATTAATAAATGCGCGCTTGCGATCATATTACCAACGTTGCAATGCCCATTTTAAAAAATTACTCGCATTACTTTAATGAGGATGATGAAGAATTCTTAAACCACATTCCGAATATTGTTCAGATTAAAGGGATGCTGTACATACATGAGAAATTCAAAACATTTTTTGACAAACTAGAAATTGATGGTGCTAAATCTCATTTAATTTTGCTGTTATACTTCCTCCTAGACCAGGGGTCACCAAACTAAGGCCCGCGGGCCGGATCCGGCCCGCGACATCATTTCATCCGGCCGGCCTATGGTAATAGAATTTGCTTGATATAACGTAACACGAGACGTTGTGATACAATTTAAATGTAAATATTATGTTTAGAATAATAGATCTTCACACGCGCGGAGACCTCTTTATTTGACAGTGAAAGGTAAGTGACCTACAAGTGTGAATAGGGGCAATAAAGTAGCAAACATAGCATAAGAATGCCATAGACGCCTCGTGTTATTACGAAAATATTATCCCCAGTTCAGAAGAATTCCCCGGTCAAGGTGTTAATCGAGCTGGTCTCTAGGCCAGTCTTTTTCAACCTTTCTGCTGGAGCAGATCCTAACGCAAATTTTAACATTGCTCAGCGAACTCTGTGCGATAATCCATGTGTTTGTCCTACTTTATGTAATAAACCAGATGGGCTGAGATGTTGCATGTAGGCGATTTCGGACTGTTTCGGCGGGACCCCTGGCTGCCACTCACGGAACCCCGGTTGAAAACTATGCTGTAGGCTGTTTATTTAGGCCGGCTCTATTTACATATTTACATGTAAACCTTATTGTGAGATATATGCTGTTACTAAAGGTACCTATAAACTTTATATGTAGCTTTGGTGAGCCGTAGCTTCACCAGTGACTCCTAGACCTCTGCTTTTCTTGTGTTTCAATCGGATTTTAACTATGTTTCTAATTCAATCTCTTTCTCATTTTCAGCTCCCGTGTACTATACAATTCATTGTGGCTACTATGAAAAGAAAAGTGGACGCCGAGTGTCACGTTGTCAATGAAGAATGATGATTAAAGTACTTCTTTGTGGAAACAAAGGACCAAAAAAAAAAAAAAAAAAAAACAATGGCATAATACGCAGCGAAAGTGTTACCGTTTTGAAAGCATACAATCTTAGGCGTCACTACGAAACAAAACATCAATCAATATGTTCAAAGTTTTCTGGAAAGTTACGCTCTAAGAAAAATGAGTCCATGAAACGTGGTTTAGAAACACAAAGAAATCTCTTCACGGGAAAGTGTGCTGAAAATGAATCTGTCCCTCGTGCAAGTTACAAAATAGTGCATTAGATGGCAGAACGAGGAAAACCGTTTACTGAAGGCAACTTCCTAAAAGAGTGTATGGTGGAAGCAGCGAATGACCTGAGAAAGCCGATTTGTTTGGAACAATGAGCCTTTCAGCAAGTTCAGTTGTGCAAAGAACAGAAGAGCTTGGAGAGAACATAGTGTAGATATGCGGGAATACTAGGAACTTGTGGTTTTCTCTGGCGCTGGATGAGTCTACTGATCTCTCGAGTAAGCCTCAACCTATCGTGTTCATTTGTGGTATCAATTTGGACTTTCAGATAACGGAAGTGTTGGCATCCGTTTGCAGCATGCATGGAACAACAACTAGAAAAGACATTTTCATGGAAGTGCAAAATATTTTGCAAGATTATAAATTTCAGTGGAATCAGTTCGGGGTGTTACAGTTGATGGAGAAAAAAAAACATGGCTGGAGTGAGGAAAGGTCTGATGGGGCAGATTAGGACTCATATCGAAGATTTGCGAATTCCTGGCTCTCTGTTCATACACTGCATCATACATCAGCAGGCACTCTGTATGAAAGACTTAGATATTTCTTGTATACTGAAACCAGTCGTTTCTGGTGTGAACTTCATTCGGGGACATGCACCCAATCACCGTTAGTTCCAGGCTTTTCTTGAAGAAATTGATTCTGAATTCCTGTGACTTGCGTTATCACACATCAGTGAGGTGGTTCAGCTGCGGTCAAGTCCTGTTTCGTTTTTACAAGCTCCGAAACGAAATAGATGCTTTACTCACTGAAAACAAAATACAGCTGATTTACAACTGTTCCGATCCTACCTGGCTGTCAAAACGTTGTCATTTTTGGTCGACATCACATCCGACATGAATGAACTGAATTTTAAACTTGAGGGAAAGGATAACTTCGTCTATGATCTCTACAGAATCATCAAAGGATTTCGTAGAAAGCCGCCTTTGTTTGAAGCACAACTGGAAGGAGAAAACTTTTTTCATTTTCATATTTTCAAAGAGTTGCGCTACAATCGCCGAAGATGTCCACCTCGATGTCCCGAACAAAATTATTCGAGACTTGAAGAAGCATTTTTGGAGATATCAGATCTTGACAGAATTGAGAGTGACATTCTTCTTTTCCAGAATCCGTTTGATTCTAACCTTGATGATGTGCCAGCTGAACTACAGTTGGAGCTCGTTGATTTGCAAGGAAATTACTTGTTGAAAGAGAAGCACAGAGAATGAAAACTTGTTTAATTTTACAGCTGCTTACCTGATGGTGAGTTTCTGAAACTGAAGAAATTTGCCGCTGATATGGCATCAGTGTTTGGAACAACTTATGTATGTGAGGAAACATTTTTAAAAATGAAGTATGTGAAGTCAATACATCGAACGAGATTGAAAGATGAACATTTGAAAGCAATTCCCTTGATTGGATGCAGCAATTCCAAACCAAACATTGATGATATCTTGAAAGCCAAATATCAGTTTCGCAAATCTCACTAACCCTTTTTGCTGCTTAGTTTGTGAGATTCCGATATGTGCACACAAGGTCTGGTGTAACTATCTTTTTGCTAACGTCGCCTTCTTTGATAACTTTTTTTTAGTAAATGAATATGTTGGTTGTCTTTGTTTTTTGTGTGCATAGCACGCCACTTACCCATGATTAACTTAGTTTTTCGTCTTTGTTTCCCAGAGCAAGTATTGTTAGAGTTAGTTGCATATCCTTTACAGGACTTTTGCAGTCAACACCAGCATCTTTTGCTGTTGTTGATGTCTTGGCAAGTTTACGTTCAGTAGTTAGTCATTGCTTTCTGAACGACCAGCACCCATACCATAGCGTAAAAAACAAGCGCAACTCGGTCTGCAGCCAAATCGCGCGCAGCTCTGTTTCGAACACGGGTATACGGAATTACGAACTGCGTCCGTAAGACCGTCGCCACGGAGTCCGGCTCAAGTGTTGTACAGAAGAGTATCCGGCCCGCGCTCGTCATTTTGTGTTATCCGGCCCGCCGTGAAAAAAGTTTGGTGACCCCTGTCCTAGACTATCAGTTGTACAAAGTTATTGTTGATATTGACGAAAAAACTTCCAGCAGCAAGAAGAAATATTGTCAGAACTTTCAGAAAATTATTGGAGAAAAGCTTTGGCCATATTGCGACAGTTCTTTGGCAGTTATTGCAGCATTTCTTACTGGAGTTGACATCAAAGCCAAAATAGAAGACATGGTTTAGTCAGTTGTTACTAAGAAGAAAGGAAATGTGGACACCAATAGATGGGCCGATAACTGGATCACTTTTTCTAAGTCTGTTGTTTCAACTGTTATTTCATTCATCAAAGATTTAAATCTTTCTTCTGAATCTGAAGTTTGATGACCCCAGAAAGAACTGCCTTGAGGATGAATTCAACATGTTTAAAAAATTACGAGGAGGAAATGGATCATCACAGTCTGGCAAGAATGAGGCAGCGAGGAGTGACGAGGGGATCTGGCCGATGCTCAACGCTTAGAGGAAAGGCGAGACGCACATATAATCAGATTTCTGCTGATACTATTGGGATTGGAACTCTTCGCTGGCTTCTGAGGATGGAGACGGAGCGCTTATGGAAATGCCCTGAATGCTGTGATGTCGGTTCCTAAATCAATCAATCAATCAATCAATCAAAAATTACGGCAACCAACTTCACAACCATTAAATTATTGGAAAAATGAACATAGGTTTCCACTGCTAACAACAAGTGCAAAAATTGTCTTGACCATACCAGTGTCCTCAGTGGCAGTAGAGCACTTATTTAGTGCAGCTTGATTGTTGTTGAGTAAGTTACAAAAACGGATGTTACCAGCTCTCGTTATAAACTCGTGTATATCAGATTTGCATGTAAGATGAAAATTGTGGAAATGGTTCAGGGATTATCTGGATTAACTGAACTATTAGAAACATTCGATCAGCAGGAAATTGATAATGTGCTGAATGAGCAGAGTGACTCTGAAACAGAATGAGAGTGTCAGAATGACACTGAATTGTCATATTTAGATTAAACTTTGTTTTAATAAAATACTTTTGCATATTAAAATTAATACATTCGGTTGTTTTACATGTCTCTTTGTACATGTAGTCCATGTTAGTAGACACTAACCCTAAACTTTCATAATTTCCATAATTTTATTTGAACTGTATTCCATATTATTATTATCATAGGAATCCCATGGGAATCCCATGGGATGGGACAGACAAAATGACCGTGGGATGGGATGGGAATTGGACTGAAAAATGTGTCTCAAGGACAAGCCTGGTTATACGTGTGTAACCTGTGTGCCACGCCGACATATTGTGTTACTGACTTGTGGTATACAAACGTAATCTTGATCTCTTCTCTTAGATCATTAAAACCTAGAGACACGTCTGACGAGACGGGACACACTCATCATGGCGGATCAGTCAAGACTTCAGAAACGTCATTCTAAAACGCCCCAGTAGTCCTGAGAAGAAAAGCAAGCCCAAAGCGTCCTGAGAAGCTCCCCGAACCAATGGACGACCACCAAAGATTAGAAGATGAAGTTCCGGGACCTTCAGCACAACATACCCCAGTTGTTCTAAGACGAAATAAACCACAAAAATATCCATTCGGTCACCCGGGGAAACCCGAGCTTTGGCCCTGGCTAAAGTTGCCTGCATCACCAGATTCCCCGGGAGTTACAGAAGAGGGTATTACATATAAACGAAAACATCACTTCAGGTCGCATAAAATCTTGTCCCTAAACACCTCCAACTTCGTTGATTATATTGCCAGCAAGGAGAAGGCTCTCGTACTTTTCTATGACAGCAGGAAAGAGGAACAGCCCTTACTTGAAAACGAGTTCTCGGATGTAAGTTCCTTTCATTGCTGTGTGCGTCATTATCATCGCCCATTCTCTTATGTTATGTTATGCAATGTCGAAAGACGTCAATACTGATCGAGCAATCACATGCTTGCCCAGTCTTCTGACGCAGCAGCCCTCCATGCATTAGCGCCATTTCGATACACTCTCGAGGTTCAGCGAAGACGCTACATATTTGGCACCCAACGTCGCTAGCTTAGGGTTAGTGAACGCTGTCTCAGAACGTGCTTTGTCCAGGGTTCGAATTCAGTGGAAAGCGATTAGGAAGCAGATTGCTATGCGTTGATTTCAATGACATAAGCGTTCAGAAAGCAATGTTAAACTCAATTTCATCATCAATTCCCTGCCAGCTGACGTAGGCGTTCATATCTCTCAACAGACAGTGTTCTGGATCGGCTCTGCTGATGGTATTCCCCAATGCGACGTCTCGGTCCTTCCGGCATCATTTTTCTTGGTTTGCCTCTGCCTCCATCCCGCTGATCGTCACAGTTGTCACAATGTTTTCTAATGCCTCTCTTATCATCACATGACCAAATAATGATGTTTGTTTCTTTCATATAGATGTATATAATGTTATAGTTTCATTATTCTCTTTCTTATATCTGTACACAATGTTCTAGTTTCATTAGTCTCTTTCTTATAGTTGTATAAATTGTTATAGTTTCATTAGCCTCTTTCTTGATTGATTGATTGATTGATTGATTTAGGAACTGACATCACATCATTCGGGGCATTCCCATAAGCGCTCCGTCCCCATCCTCAGCAGCCAGGGAAGAGTTCCAACACCAATAGTACCAGTAGCAATTTGATTATATGTCCGTCTCGCCTTTCCTCTGAGCGTTGAGCGTCGGTCAGATCCCTTCGTCACTCCTCGCTGCCTCATTCTTGCCAGACCATGGTAATCCATTTGCTCCTCCGAGGTGTACACGTGCTCCCACAAGGCCGTAACCACGTCTGCCTTATCATGCATCAGTACTCCACCAAGTTTTGCCGAGCCAGCCAATCTGTCCGCCTGTTAATTCCCCAGCCCACCGGCATGCCCAGGAGAAAATATCCAGACGATGCTTGCCACCCGTGACTTCCGAAGCGAAGCAAGCCACTCTGCCCGAAGCTTGCCTGTCCTCACCCTACTCAGCATGCTTTCTGAATCAGTTACAATAACGATGTGTGTGTGTGTGTGTGTGTGTGTGTGTGTGTGTGTGTGTGTGGGTGTGTGTGTGTGTGTGTGTCGTATTCTCCTTCCAGCCGAAAGCTGCACTGACCCCCCCCCCCCCCCACCTCTAGTTCTAGTTTCATTAGCCTCTTTCTTATATCTGTACACAATGTTCTAGTTTCATTAGCCTCTTTCTTATATCTGTACACAATGTTCTAGTTTCATTAGCCTCTTTCTTGTAGTGTTATACAATGTTCTAGCATTGCACGCTTTTTGAAAAGTTCTATTTATTTCACGCTTTCTTGACTGGCAATTTCGCGGCGCGTCTCTCCAGCAGCTTACTGCAGATTAATGTGTCATACAAAATGAGTACATAAATTACACTTTGGCTGGAATGCATCAAATGCACGGAAACGGATAATGATATTGTTCGAATATGGGGCATGCTATCCACACGGTAATTTCAGATTCAAAATGAAGTGTTTAAGTTTGTATAAAACCGACTGGAACAGACTAATTGATAATGCCTCGACATATTTGAGAAATGGTTTATTTTTTCGTCAAATACAGTATTGGAAACGCTTTTCTATGTTAACTCTATGATGGCTAATAAGTAAATATGCGATGATGACGAACGACGCGTTGAATAGTCTGTCGACGGAACAGGGAATCCCTTAGGCTGATTAACTCATAAATAGCCAACAGATTATGGGGTTGATTGCAACGTTATGTGCAGGACATGCTGGTAACTCACCATCAGTCTGCAAGTCCGCTTTGACTCAGTGTTATATATGCAAGCGTTCAAAGAGCTGTTGCTGCAGAGCTTCATATTCACTGCTCCATATTCACGGCTCCACATTCACTGCTCCACATTCACTGCTACGCATTCATTGCTACACATTCACTGCTACACATTCACTGCTCCACATTCACGGCTCCACATTCACGGCTCCACAGTCACTGCTCCACATTCAAGACTCCACATTCACGGCTCCACATTCACGGCTCCACATTCACGGCTCCACATTCACTGCTCCACATTCACTGCTCCACATTCACTGCTCCACATTCACGGCTCCACATTCACTGCTCCACATTCACGGCTCCACATTCACCTCTCCACATTCACTGCTACGCATTCATTGCTACACATTCACTGCTCCACATTCCATGCTCCACATCCACTGTTCCATATTCTCTAAGATGTGTCTCTAAGATGTGTCTCTAAGATGTGTCTCTGAGATGTATCTCTGAAATATGTCTCTAAGATGTGTCTCTGCGAAGTGTCTGTGAGATGTGTCTCTGAGATGTGTCTCCGTGACGTGTCTCAGACATGTATCTCTGTGGTGTGTCTCTGAGATGTGTCTCTGAAATGTGTCTCAGAGAAGTGCCTCTGAAATGTGTCTCTGAGATGTTCTCTGAGTTGTGCCTCTGAGATGTGTCTCTGAAATGTGTCTCTGAGATGTATCTCTGAGATGTGTTTTGGTGATGTGCCTCTTAGATGTGCCTGTAAGATGATGTGTCTCTGAGATGTGTCTCTAAGATGTGCCTATAAGATGTGTCTCTGAGATGTGTCTCCGTGACGTGTCTCAGACATGTATCTCTGTGGTGTGTCTCTGAGATGTGTCTCTGAAATGTGTCTCAGAGAAGTGCCTCTGAAATGTGTCTCTGAGATGTTCTCTGAGTTGTGCCTCTGAGATGTGCCTCTGAGATGTGTCTCTAAGATGTGTCTCTGAAATGTGTCTCTGAGATGTATCTCTGAGATGTGTTTTGGTGATGTGGCTCTTAGATGTGCCTGTAAGATGATGTGTCTCTGAGATGTGTCTCTAAGATGTGCCTATAAGATGTGCCTCTGAGATGTCTCTGAGATGTGACTCTAAAATGTGTCTCTTGTGCTGCGATTCATGTCTGATGCCGACTTTCTTCCATGCCATGAGGTCAAACTGTCCAGCTTGCTGTCCCCCTGCTTCTACTCCCCTCCAACATTCCAGTTGTGCCGACATACTTCAATGTTCACCTTCACGTGACATGCCAACATTGTAGACTGTTCAGATGCCAGTAACCAGATCTCTTTGTTACTTGAGGCCGTTCAAGATAACTTCATTTGGCCTTTTCTATCGGTTCACTTTGTTTTCATCATTATTATATATAACCACATCTCCACATCATCATCATCATCATCAGCATCATCATCATCATCATCATCATCATCATCATCATCATCATCATCATCATCATCATCATCATCATCATCTTCCACTTTTGCCGTCAAGCGACGTGTGGAGGAATAATTCGCGCTCCAGCGCCCGATGGGTGGTATTAGATAGTGTCATTCCGTGTGATTGTACAATGTCTTTGATGTAGTCAATCCATTTCCTCTTGGGCGTCCACTTGGTCTCGTCGCAGATGCTCTTTTGAATAGGGCCAGTGCTGGTAGTTGATGGTGTTGCATTGTTTTGAGATGGCCAAACCACTTGATCTTCTGTTTTTCAATAAATGTGGCACAAGGTGTTGATCCCACAGTCTGTCTGATAACAAAATTTCTTACTCGGTCTCAGATTGTTAAGTTGACAGCTCTCCTCAGGCATCCCATCTCGCAGGTGTTGATTTTGCGAAAGTGTGATTAGGATAAAGTCCAGGTCTGAGATTGGTAGCATAGGGTTGGTGTGAATATGCTGTTTATTATCTGTCGTTTAGAGGGCATAGGTATGATTGGATGTTTCAGTAAGGGTGACAGTTTATATGTAAGTGCACTAGCTTTTTGACATCTGATTTCAATGTCTCTATCAAATCTGCCGTCTTCTGTGATCACACTTACATGATATTTGAATTCTTTAACTTGTTTCAAAGAGTCCCATTTATCTGTATACTTAGTGAACCAGGAGATCTGCTACCTTGCATTACTTCGGTTTTGGCTGTATTTATAATGATATTGTATCCGCTGCATGTTAAACTCAGATTATTAATATGATTTTGCAGTCTACGCGCGTCGCTTTAAAATAGGCACAGATCCACAACTTACATACAATCTATCTACTATATATATATATAGCCTTACCCTGGTGCGAGGAAATGCAGCCTAAAGACAAGTGTCATGGCAGAGTAGACCAGGCCCTAAGCCTTGGTTGGCGGCTGGTCTAGGATCGAAGCTCCGACAGGCGGACAATTAGAGCATTGCTTTGCTGATCCGGCAGCTCCTGCAGCTTTTCTTGTTCCAGATGTAGGGGTGTTCCAGATGTAGGGGTGTTCCAGATGTAGGGGTGTTCCAGATGTAGGGGTGTTCCAGATGTAGGGGTGTTCCAGATGTAGGGGTGTTCCAGATGTAGGGGTGTTCCAGATGTAGGGGTGTTCCAGATGTAGGGGTGTTCCAGATGTAGGGGTGTTCCAGATGTAGGGGTGTTCCAGATGTAGGGGTGTTCCAGGTGTAGGGGTGTTCCAGATGTAGGGGTGTTCCAGATGTAGGGGTGTTCCAGGTGTAGGGGTGTTCCAGGTGTAGGGGTGTTCCAGGTGTAGGGGTGTTCCAGGTGTAGGGGTGTTCCAGGTGTAGGGGTGTTCCAGATGTAGGGGTGTTCCAGATGTAGGGGTGTTCCAGATGTAGGGGTGTTCCAGATGTAGGGGTGTTCCAGATGTAGGGGTGTTCCAGATGTAGGGGTGTTCCAGATGTAGGGGTGTTCCAGGTGTAGGGGTGTTCCAGGTGTAGGGGTGTTCCAGGTGTAGGGGTGTTCCAGGTGTAGGGGTGTTCCAGATGTAGGGGTGTTCCAGATGTAGGGGTGTTCCAGATGTAGGGGTGTTCCAGATGTAGGGGTGTTCCAGATGTAGGGGTGTTCCAGATGTAGGGGTGTTCCAGGTGTAGGGGTGTTCCAGGTGTAGGGGTGTTCCAGGTGTAGGGGTGTTCCAGGTGTAGGGGTGTTCCAGATGTAGGGGTGTTCCAGGTGTAGGGGTGTTCCAGGTGTAGGGGTGTTCCAGATGTAGGGGTGTTCCAGATGTAGGGGTGTTCCAGGTGTAGGGGTGTTCCAGGTGTAGGGGTGTTCCAGGTGTAGGGGTGTTCCAGGTGTAGGGGTGTTCCAGGTGTAGGGGTGTTCCAGGTGTAGGGGTGTTCCAGGTGTAGAGGTGTTCCAGGTGTAGGGGTGGTCCAGGTGTAGGGGTGGTCCAGATGTAGGGGTGTTCCAGGTGTAGGGGTGTTCCAGATGTAGGGGTGTTCCAGATGTAGGGGTGTTCCAGATGTAGGGGTGTTCCAGATGTAGGGGATTTCCAGATGTAGGGGTGTTCCAGATGTAGAGGCGTTACTTTTCCTCTGGAGTGAACTAGGCAGGTCGAGGCCATGCAGATGCATGGGCAACACATGGTCTCTATATTTTAGCCCAGGGTTTGTGCTATGGAGAGGCGATAACGGCAAGCAAGACTGGAAACCGTTCGAGTACGGGATGCTCAAGCACGTTCAACTGGTAATTAATAAAATATCAATAAATTAGCTGCGAGAGCCCAGGGGCCGAACGCGTACTCTGTGCGCGTAGAGAAATGTATTTGAATGTATAATTACTACTTATATGAATTAAATGAGACGGTCCCCACCAGGAGGTAGGGTCGTCAGCTAGTTCCTTATAATTGCGTGTCTGCTAATCGTGCATGATTCGATCACGTCCATCAGGATTGGCTCAATATAAGGCTCTTGTATCCCCCTCGATCACGTACATCAGGATTGGCTCAGTATATTGCTCTTATATCCCCCTCGATCACGTAATATCGGCAATTCTATATTACTAAATCCTTTTAAAGTCATTACATTTCTAATTGTGGTCAGCCAATGTAGCGACGTGTCCATAATCTAGGTCACACTCAACTGGTCACGGATGATCTCCATCTCTTGATGTTGCACATACGACTGTTGATCCACATTTCGACGTTAACCTCATGCTTACATTGGTGCCTTTCCATAGACATGACATTAAATGTATGATTTGTCATGTTTCTAACCAGGCTGCGGACAGAGGGAGCAACCCGAAGCACGGCTTTGCCGCTGTCAACTGCTTCAAGGACTTTTGGTTGTGTGAGCATGAAAATGTAACCAAGACACCCATGTTTAAACTCTACTCCAATGGATTTAACATGAGCAATATTCCCTATACTCCAGAATTCAACGCTAATCAGATACAAATGCTGATGACGATGACTCCGGTACTCACCATGCCCCGAATCGCAATGGGCGTGTTAAAGCAAATGGAAGCAGAAGAGGAATGCACCCCACCAAAAAAGAAAAGCAGGTGTATGTCGTGTATATGATATTTCTTGGTTGGAGCCACTTGAGCAGTGCTGTGGAGATGGATCTCTCATGACTTCTTGGCTGGAGCCACTTGAGCAGTGCTGTGGAGATGGATCTCTCATGACTTCTTGGTTGGAGCCACTTGAGCAGTGCTGTGGAGATGGATCTCTCATGACTTCTTGGCTGGAGCCACTTGAGCAGTGCTGTGGAGATGGATCTCTCATGACTTCTTGGCTGGAGCCACTTGAGCAGTGCTGTGGAGATGGATCTCTCATGACTTCTTGGTTGGAGCCACTTGAGCAGTGCTGTGGAGATGGATCTCTCATGACTTCTTGGCTGGAGCCACTTGAGCAGTGCTATGGAGATGGATCTCTCATGACTTCTTGGCTGGAGCCACTTGAGCAGTGCTGTGGAGATGGATCTCTCATGACTTCTTGGTTGGAGCCACTTGAGCAGTGCTGTGGAGATGGATCTCTCATGACTTCTTGGCTGGAGCCACTTGAGCAGTGCTGTGGAGATGGATCTCTCATGACTTCTTGGTTGGAGCCACTTGAGCAGTGCTGTGGAGATGGATCTCTCATGACTTCTTGGCTGGAGCCACTTGAGCAGTGCTATGGAGATGGATCTCTCATGACTTCTTGGCTGGAGCCACTTGAGCAGTGCTATGGAGATGGATCTCTCATGACTTCTTGGCTGGAGCCACTTGAGCAGTGCTATGGAGTTGGATCTCTCATGACTTCTTGGCTGGAGCCACTTGAGCAGTGCTATGGAGATGGATCTCTCATGACAGGTCTCTCATGACTTCTTGGTTGGAGCCACTTGTGCAGTGCTGTGGAGATGGATCTCTCATGACAGATCTCTCATGACTTCTTGGCTGGAGCCACTTGAGCAGTGCTGTGGAGATGGATCTCTCATGACTTCTTGGCTGGAGCCACTTGAGCAGTGCTATGGAGATGGATCTCTCATGACAGATCTCTCATGACTTCTTGGTTGGAGCCACTTGAGCAGTGCTATGGAGATGGATCTCTCATGACTTCTTGGCTGGAGCCACTTGAGCAGTGCTATGGAGATGGATCTCTCATGACTTCTTGGCTGGAGCCACTTGAGCAGTGCTATGGAGATGGATCTCTCATGACTTCTTGGCTGGAGCCACTTGAGCAGTGCTATGGAGATGGATCTCTCATGACAGATCTCTCATGACTTCTTGGTTGGAGCCACTTGAGCAGTGCTATGGAGATGGATCTCTCATGACAGATCTCTCATGACTTCTTGGTTGGAGCCACTTGAGCAGTGCTGTGGAGATGGATCTCTCATGACAGATCTCTCATGACTTCTTGGTTGGAGCCACTTGAGCAGTGCTATGGAGATGGATCTCTCATGACAGATCTCTCATGACTTCTTGGTTGGAGCAACCTGAGCAGTGCTGTGGAGATGGATCTCTCATGACAGATCTCTCATGACTTCTTGGTTGGAGCCACCTGAGCAGTGCTGTGGAGATGGATCTCTCATGACAGATCTCTCATGACTTCTTGGTTGGAGCCACTTGAGCAGTGCTATGGAGATGGATCTCTCATGACAGATCTCTCATGACTTCTTGGTTGGAGCAACCTGAGCAGTGCTGTGGAGATGGATCTCTCATGACAGATCTCTCATGACTTCTTGGTTGGAGCCACCTGAGCAGTGCTGTGGAGATGGATCTCTCATGACAGATCTCTCATGACTTCTTGGTTGGAGCCACTTGAGCAGTGCTATGGAGATGGATCTCTCATGACAGATCTCTCATGACTTCTTGGTTAGAGCCACTTGAGCAGTGCTATGGAGATGGATCTCTCATGACAGATCTCTCATGACTTCTTGGTTGGAGCCACTTGAGCAGTGCTGTGGAGATGGATCTCTCATGACAGATCTCTCATGACAGATTTGACATCGAAATGATACAGACATTTATCGTATTTTAAATATCTGGACACTATGAAGAAGTCAAGAAGCAATGCACTAAATACGATAATAAAGTCATAAACAATCCACCCGATGCAAAAGACAAATACTTGGTTACGTATCCAAAAGTAAAGAAATAAAAACAAAACTAATATTTAATGTCCGTTCTGCTTGTCGTTGTTTATATTCTCCAATGTGTTGTGGTCGTCGAATGTGATATATATGCAAATTACATATTACAAAGTGTAACATTTTCAGCGGAATTCAACTGACTGAATGTCAGTAAACTCAATGTGCATGCTCAAGAGGATGGAGACGGGGTGGATCCTAAGAGAGTGGTTGCTGTCTCTTTAGCGATCTTGGCTGACAAAGATTAGTTTCATCTTCGTGCCAGGGCATGCGGGAGTACAAGGGAATGAACGGGCTGACAAGCTCGCAGGTAAGGCTAAGGTGGAGGGCGGACGGGCCATGGACCAGGCTGACATTCCGAATGCTCTACGAGAAGTAAGACATTTGCGAGAACTAAGTGATGTCTGCGAATCTACAACCATGGTCAGACTGCGAAAACAGCAAATTAAAAGAGGTGTGGCCAAACAATAACACTACGCAGGAAGCCAGAGAAGATTGATAAACCAACACAGAACTGGCGTCGTTAGCCGCTACACGCTGCGAGATTTTCTGTGGCGGTGATCCGAACACTTATGGACTGAATGGTTCGATGTGCAATGAGGATGATCTGTCGACTAACTAACTAACTAACTAACTAACTAACTAACTAACTAACTAACTAACTAACTAACTAACTAACTAACTAACTAACTAACTAACTAACTAACTAACTATAACTAACTAACTAACTAACTAACTAAAACTAACTAACTAAGATTTAAAATAATTCCGCTTCAAGTGAGATGGAATAGACGGACATTCAACGTAAGAACAGTTGTATTGTTACAAGTACATCATCAAAGTACATGGAAGCAAGCATCATCAACATGCACAGAGCCAATCTGAAACAAATCAATGCATTTAATTGGGTGCGCACTCTAATAACGCAGATGGAAGATCTGTTAGGGACGCTAAATGTAAAATACTCCAAGCAAAGACAGCATCTCAGGCTGATAGGCTGGCAGGGAATGCACCTCTTTGTATTAGATTACCTATG